>JADRCH010000016.1:17171715-17205290 GCA_019843965.1 Rhynchomys soricoides
AACAGCTGGAGGTCATAGGGAGAGGGCTCCTCAGAACAGCTGGAGGTGATGCTCATTACCAGGTAGGGCCTTACTTTGTTGGAGCAACAACAACTTTATCCTAAGGCCTTAGCACACCATAGACATTTCCTTGGCTCTTTTTGCAGAAAATGTGGAGCACTGGGTTGGAGGTGTAGACAGGGTAGGGAGGTAGCTGCCCTCTGCCTGGGCTGAGCCTGTGCCATGAGGGAGAGTGTAGCCAGGACTGGATCCCTGGCTCACAGCCCTGCTGCCGACCAAGAATGGGTTTCTGAGATAAGACTTCTGAAGGGCCGGGCAGTGGTGGCGCTCGCCCTTAATCCCAGCACTTGGGAGGCAGAGGCAGGCAGATTTCTGAGTTCAAGGCCAGCCTGGTCTACAGAGTGAGTTCTAGGACAGCCAGGGCTACAGAGAGAAACCCTGTCTCGAAAAACCAAAAACAACAACAACAAAAAAGACTTCTGAAGAAGGCAGGGGAACCGACAAAGAAACAGAGGTTTCATTGAAATCTGGGGTCTCTTCAATCCAGGCACCACATTTAAAAGCCCCTTGGAAGTCTTTGCAAAGGTTGAGGACTATTTCGGGCTAGGCTCTGGGCAGAATCATTTTATCAAGGATGTGCAATGGGAGCAACACATGGAGATCTTCTATGCCTCCTACAAGAAGCACCTGGAAGGGGAGTGGGACGAGGAGCCACTCAGGTGAGCCTGAGGGAGGAGGCCCACTCAGGTGAGCCGGAGGGAGGAGGCCACCAGGCCCAGCTTCCTGGCACTTCCTGGACCCATCCAAGATCAGTTGCCTCTAAAAACTCTTTCTGACTTGGGAGAATTTCAACAGTTTTAAAAAAACATTGTCTTTAATTTTACTCAATTAGTTTTTTTATTGTATGTGTAGGGGTGTTTTGCCTACATCTGTTTGTGCACCGTGTGCTTGCAGCACCCACAGAGGTCAGAGGAAGGCCTCGCATCTCTTGGAACTGAGTTTTAGACAGTTGAAGGCCATCATATGGGTGATGGGAACTGAACTGCTCTAGAAGAGCAGCCAGTGTTCTCAACCACGGGGCAGCCTCTCCAGCCCCAGCAGATTCCTGTAAAATGTCTGTGGAGAGTGTTTAAATAGAGCTAGAACGAAGGCCAGCAGCTACAGCTGCCCACAGTGGCCCAGCTCAGTTGCCCACAGCCCTGGGTTCAAAGTCCAGCACTGCAGACAGGGAAGAGAAGCAGGAACCCACCGTGGAGAGGAGCAATAGACTCGTGTTCACTTTAGACTCATGCATGGCATCTTCTATAACAAAAGATAACAAAACAGAAAATAAGCTACTGCTGTTACGGACATTTCCCTCCATTTCCTTCTTGCTGTTTTACAGTACTGGGATCTAACCTAGGGTCTGTGCATGCCTGACAGTATCTCTGCTGCTGAGCGCTAGCCCAACTCCCCCCACCCCCTTGTCTTTCTAAATGTGATGTCATATAGGTCTATATTTACTACAATAAGTTAGAAGTAACATGTGCTTACACCTTGGTGAGCAGGTAGGTCCCATTAGCCCATGTTCTGATGGTAAGAACTGAGCCCAGTGTCTGGGGTAACCATAGTTTTAAGAACCAGCTTGCCTCACAGTTCCAGAACATTCTTGTTTTCACATGTGAAGTAAGTCCTCCCATCTTGCTGTCAAGTAGACCTTAAATGTCCTCATAGCAGGACATGGAGTCTGAAGGCTCGGCCTTAATGACCACCCTTTATTGTGAACCCAAACGCTAGCCTGGCTTGGTAGTTCCCAAGTCATTCCTACTGCCCAGCAAGATATTTAGGGACCATATTAGTTATTCACTATGGAATACCATGAGAATCTGCAAACACTCCAGTTCATCAGTACACTTTTGAGTTTTGTGAGCCCCATGGTGAGAAAGCAATTATGGAATGTCACCCATGTCTGACCTTCAAGGGATCTTCTCTGAGGATAGATGTGATCTCCTAAAGCTGGGAGATCTTTTGGCTGGGTCCCATTCTGTACCCTGCTGACCTATAAGTGACCCTCACCTTCACTAGCACCTCTGTGTCCAAAGTCTGTTTGGCCCCTAGCCCCAGCAGCTAGAATGTGGCTGTCATGGGCCCTGGGAGGGAGGCCCACTAGCCATGCCTGGTCTTAACTCCATATTGTGCCAGATCTCGTCTTGCCAAGGGGTCTGTATGCCTCTGACTCCTGTCTGTCTTTTCCAGTATGGCCACCTTCCATTTCTTCTATACTAACTCCTTAACAACCACACCAATGGATGTCAAGAGCTCTTCAGGTAAATGGGGGAGGGGGAGTGGTCCTTTGGTCAGTTCTTGCATGGTGGGACAAGTCAAGGTGGAAATCAGGCTGTCAGCTATAGTTTGATTTTTGTCCCTGAGCCCAGTTTCCCTAAAATGGAAGCCACATGATTTCAGGGAGGGGCTACCCTATAGGGGCATGTGAACTTATGCCTGGCATGCTGCTTCTGGTAATGAACTCACCTTAGAGTAACAATCAGACCAAACTCTGACATCCAAGTGGATACTGATATTTCCAGAAGATATAAAGGCCAAAGGGCAACTGTATCCTAGGAACATCCTCCGTGGAGATAGCCCAATGTTCGTCCCCAGAATCAACTTTTCTGCTGAAAGGCACCTGCTAGAATGAGCCACTCCTGACCCCATAAGCAGCACACTTGCCGCACAAACCAAAGGCTTCCTGATACCTAAGCACGTCCTTTCTTCTCTCCCTGCTCCAGGAGTGGCATGTGTCCTTGGCATACACTGGACTGGAAGTCACAATTTCTTCCTCTATTCACTGAACAAAACTCCGAAGGATAAAACTGGTACTTGGACTGCCAAGACTGAGACAGTGCCTGAGCTCAGGGCTCTGAGAACACGTGCTTCTCTGGCTGAGCTCTTAGTGTGGTATGAGGGAGCCAGAGCTGTGCAGCCAGAAATAGGGTGCTCAGTGGGTGTTCAAGGTCTGTCCCTGAGTCATGATGTTTTTCGTGACAGAGTCAAGTGCACAGGGCCCCACAGAATCTATTGTGAAAGGAGAACAGGCTTGGCTTCTGAAGGCCACTGCTAGGCCTGGCCCAGTGTACAGGCCAGTTGCTTCACCCTCCCCCCCCTTTTTTTTGTTTGTTTTTGTTTTTTTGTTTTGTTTTGTTTTTGTTTTTAGAGACAGGGTTTCTCTGTGTAGCCCTGGCTGTCCTGGAACTCACTCTGTAGACCAGGCTGGCCTTGAACTCAGAAATCCACCTGCCTCTGCCTCCCAAGTGCTGGGATTAAAGGCGTGTGCCACCACTGCCCGGCTTACCTCCCTCTTTTTGAAACACAACTAATCACTATACATCACTGTCTGCTGAATGTATTGGTTATAAATAGCAAAATCCGGGAAACCCTTTGAGGTTGAAATGCAGGTGGTGATTGTTGCCAGACACAACCATGGACGCACATGGTCCACTCAGGATGAGGCCTTGGGTGGCACCTATGTTTTACTTTCATGCTGTGCTTTAGAAGTCAGGTTGAGTATGCACAAAGAAAGACATGCTCTAGCCCTCTCCCGGGCACTCTGGCTTCTAACCCCTATGGGTCTGCTGATTGGCTGTGGCCTTGGTCAAGCCACTTGCTTCTGTACCTCAGTCTGCTCTGTGAAGTGGGGTTCTAACAGAAACTGCTGCATAGAACTCTAGTGAGAATTAAATGACGTGCTACCTATAATGAGTCTAACAATGTCCTGTGAGTACCTGCAAATAGCCACTAAACGTTAGCTGTGACTTACTTTGCTCTGGAAGAGGAGCCCAGCACTGAAGAAAGAGGTAGAGAGTCTAGACAAGGGGCTCCCAGGGTTGAGGAGCCGGGCTAAGCAGACCAGTCTGGGCATCAGATTCCCCAGGTGGAGGCACTGGGCTGGGCAGGGCAGGGTCTGCGGGAGCCTGGCGAATGGTTTCCTCCCTCTAGACTGTGAGAATGTGTGGCCCTGTGCTGCGCCCATTGTAATGTCTCAGGTCAGCAGCTTCTCCTCCTACCTGGCCCTTGTCTGTGAGGATGGTGTGCTCATTCTGTGGGACTTGGCTCAAGGTGAGTTCCTCACTGCATCCCTCCACTGAGCTCCTGAATGCATCTCCTCAGGGAGGTCCAGGAGCCTGGGAATTCCTTCAGTTGCTTCATGTTCCCAGTCCTAGGGCAGCTGGGCCAGCCTTCCCTTCCTTCACTCCTGGGTCACACTACTGAACTTCTATTGCCCGAGTACTCTCTGGGAGTGTGCTCTGTGTCCAGCAGTGTACCAGGTCGCACTGCAGGGAGGATCCTTCTTCCAGTACAACTGGAGATATCCTGCAGCCTCTGCCCCTGCTCTCAAAGAAAGCAGGTCATCTTCCAGTGCCTTTCTGCCCCCATGCCAGTCAGCAGGAACTCTACTAGATTTAGAACTGAGAAACCTAGAAAGTGGCTAAAGCAAGACCAGCAGCTGCTCTGGGCAGGCAACACTGTGACTGGGGCCTCGGGTTCTGGTCCAGCTTTGCAGAAGCAGACATCTGAGAGCATCTACTAGCCAGACTTCAACAGGGATGCATGAATCAACAATGGCTCTCAGCCCCTCTGACCAGAAGCTCATTTTCATTTCAGCAGGAGGACATTAGTAGATTCTTGTTTGGCAGCACACACACTTTCTAGGGCCATGTCTGTATACCATGCATCCCATGGGTAGCCATAGGTCAGCTATGCCATTGCTGTCTCTTTCCCCAATCCTTCTTAGCCTTGGTCCCCTATTCCCCAACTCCTCTCTAGGCACAAGGCTTTTGGTGGCCATGAGCTTTCCCCTTGCCGAGGATGCACATTGCTTGGATGTGGTCCTTGACCCACACATGTCCCTCATATACTTCCTGGTCACAGAACTAGTAGCATGGCTGCTACCTCATCTTTTCTAATCAGCTAGAGTCGTTTTCTCCCCAGGATTCCTCTTTGGGGTCATTGCTCTGCCTGAGGGATGTTTCTGCCAAAGCATTCACTTCCTACGGTTCTTCATGGTGCACAAAGGACAGAACGTGTATCCTGACTACCCAGTGAAGTTTGAACTTATGTGTGTGGTTCTGTGCACTAATGCTTCCCTCCACCTGGTGACAGCCAGTGGGACCAATGGACCCACCAGCAAGATGCTTGTTGACAGGTCAGTGGCTTAGGGACAGGACAAAGGAGATAATCAGCCAGACAGATGGCTCTGTTCCACAGGTCAGACTGACAGCCTCTGATAGAGTCTGCTGCCATAGCCACCACTCTGCTGGCCCGAGCACACTAGGTAGGGCACAGTTCTGTGTTCTGTTACTATGTCATGTGACCACAGAGGCTTAGGTCTCCCAAAACAATTCTCACCAGTTTCCCCAGAGACCTGGATTTTTTTTTTGTTTCACTTCTTAAGACAAGGTTTCTCTGTGTAGCCCTGTCTGTCCTGGAACTTGCTCTGAAGACCAGGCTGGCCTTGAACTCACAGAGATCTGCCTGCATCTGCCTCTCCAGTGCTGGAATTAAAGGCGTGCACCACCACTACCTGGCGGTGTATACCTTTAATCTTAGCATCCAAGAAACAAAGAGGCTTGGGCTGCATAGTCAATTCCAGGCCAGCCAAGGTTACATAGTGAGACTTTGTTTAAAAAATGTTTTTTTAAAAATATTATATGCATGCAAATGAATCTATACTGTGTGTGTGTGTGTGTGTGTGTGTGTGTGTGTGTGCATGAAGGATGATGGATAAACTCTCTGTGTCCAGCAGAAACCAATTATCTCTTAATTCCCTAAGGAACTGACCGTGTCCTCCCCTTCCTCCCTGAAGGCTGTTAACTATCAACTGCCACACATCAAACTTCTCCCAGTATTACTGGCTGCAGAAAGCAGTTCTTTAACATTGCTCCCATGCCTGTAGACAGCCACATTGGGTCTCAACTGGCCTTACCTAGCTTGTACAAGGGATTGCTGGCCACTGGTGGCTCAGCCAGGGGCTAGGCCTAGGGTAGCTTCTCTCCTACTCCTTGAAGCAGCAGGCTGTTGACCAGGAAGCATCGGTTCCCTTCCTTCTGCAGACTGCCTGAGGTCTCCTCACATGCTGGTCTGAGGATCCCAGCACTGAGAGAAGGCAACAGCAAGGTACAGACGTTTCTCATGCTTCTGGATTTGTGACATCTGCTAGTGTCTTACTGGGAAAGCGGGTACTCCTGCCACGACATCCAAACAGTGGAAGAATGTTTGCTTTTTTAGGTTTTATTTTATGTGTATGTGTGTTTGGCTGCATGTGTGTTTGTGAGCCGGGTGCATGTAGCAGCCACAGAGGACAGAAATGGTGATCAGGTGGCCTGGGGCGGAGTGACATGGTGCTGTTAACTAGTACCTGGGTACTGGGAACCCAAACCATGTCCTCTGGAAGAGCAGCAAGTGCTCTTAATTGCTGACCCACATCTACAGCCCAAGTTTGTAGGAGAGTTGCTGCTAAATATTTGTTGTTTGTTCCAGTTTCTACATTATTTTCATTATTATCATTCCTTTGATTTAAGAATTAACCACCTGTAGCCGAGTGGTGGTGGCGCACACCTTTAATCTCAGTGCTCAGGAGGCAGAGTCTGGCGGATCTTTGAGTTCAAGGCCAGCCTGGTCTACAGTGTGAGTTCTAGGACAGCCAGGGCTACACAGAGGAACCCTGTCTTGAAAAACAAAAGAACGAAATGAAACGAAACAAAATTAATCACCTATGTATGATTTTGCCTCTAAACAATGCATTTATTATGTTGTGTATATTTAGGAAACTTATGGCTGGAATTCTATGAATCTCCAAATCGCTTTCTGTTTATTCGGTACTAACTTACTTTGTAACATTGACCATGAGAGCTGTTCGTGTTGGCACATGTACCTCTAGTTCAGTTTCCGTTGTGTTTTATGTTCTACCATTTAAGCAGCCTCCTGCTGGTGAGTACCCCACTGTGTTCAGATATTTATTTATTTATTTACTACTATGAATGATGAATGATCTCTTCACATATCCATGGATATACACAAGCAGTTCTCTAGGATAAATACCTAGGGGGAGACAGTAAGGTTTGAAACCTTCACAGAAGGAGAACGCCCCTTTTTGTGCCCCACAGGCCTGTGATGCACATGGAAGAAGCCATTTATGCTGTGGCCCCAGTCCCAGCCTTGCCTGGCATGGTAGGTCCCCAGGGCCTTGTTCTTCTTCTATGAGTGTCTTCATCATCCCTTCTAGACATATTTGTTGACAGCCTACTGTGTGCTAGGCATTAGGTTTGCTTTGGGGTATATGGATATGGTAGAGAGACTCCAAGGCTGTGGGTAGTGCTCAGCAGTAGACTGAAGGTTAGCAGGTCCCAGATTCAATCCCAAGCATCAAATAAATAACCATGCATCAAAGAGAAAGGTCCTACCGTTAAGGTGCTCACAGTTCGTCAGGAGACAAATCACCTAACAGCTGCCTCAGAACACAAGCAAAGCTGTGATATAATTTGTAATGGATGCCCAGAACAGAGTAGGGATCACCTGATGCAGAAGTTGCAGAGGGAGGGGACAGCAGAATCAAAAAGTTGAAACTACCCAAAGTTCAGGTCTGTAGGTATGGAGAGGGACAAGGGTGTGTATAGGGCCGAGGGATCAGCCTTTGTATGCTGGCAGAGGATGTGGACATACCTCCTATTGATGTAACTACAGCATAGACAGGTGGGGACAGGGCACATCATCTTCTAAGCAGAGCTAGAACCCACATGCTGGGCTGCCTCTGGATGCAGCTGACCCTGCCACTCCCTAATCCTTTCGGGCCTATGATGGAGACAGGCTAGAGAGAAAGTTCCTGATATGACTTGGCAAAGGAAGAGGCCCTATAGGGCCCTGAAAGGCTTTTAGAATGCATGAGTCCACCATTCTGTGCCCACCAGTGGTCAGTGAGCAGTGGTCAAAGCTAATGTCCTGTTGGGTCCCTATAGTCTCCAGAAGATGGGTAGACCTGAGAGACAAGACCAGGAGAATGAGCTCATAAAGTGACAGAGAGGGACCCCAGAGGCAGGCAGGAGGGGCCCTACAATCTCTCAGGGCCAATAGTGAGGGGATGATTGGAGTGAAAATGAGACTTCCTTGTGGCAACAAACATCTGAAGAGGAACAGATGCCAGGAGGTGAGAAGAGGGGTCCTGGAGTAGGGTCCCAAGGTGGCCTCTACCCTCTGCCTTTCTATGAGAGTCAAGTCTGAGAGAAGATGGTTTCCTTTCCCAGGTGCTAATCTTTAACAAGAACCATTCTATAAACCTCATGGACGTGGCCAAGGCTGAGATCATCTGTGCCTTCTCGGCCCCTACATGTCACCAACAGGCAGTGCCCTGGAAGCCACTGTTTGTTGTGTCTCCACACCATCCATGTTTTCTGCTTCATGGTATGGAAGGGGATATGAGGGCAGCTACCCAGTGCTAGAGTCCACTACCTGCTTCCCTGGCTTTACTGACCTCTCACAAGAAGCCTGGTGGCACTCCTCGCCTGCTTTCTCAGTCCCCTCTGTCCCAGGCCAATGGAGGCTGCAGCCTGGTTCCCACAATGTTTGATAAAGTGCTAGCAAGGTCTTTGTTCTGCATAATTAAGTAAGTCCCTCCCAGCTCAAGCCAGATGAGGTGGCCTCCACACACAGAGAGCAGTTCCACACCCCAAGGACCCTAACCCCATGGAGAAAGCAGTTACACTGAGCACGGTGGTCTCCTTTCCTCACAGGAGCCCATCCACATGGGCATACCACATCTACTGAGGATCCCAAGAGTACCACAGATTCTGTTTTCTATTTTAATTTTGAGGATTACCTGCTCCTGAAAGATATCTCCAAGAAGTGCACCATTTCTCAAAAGGACTTGGAATGTAAGGAGGGCTTTTCCCAGATGTTGCCAGTGGAAAGAAGATGTGAGCAGTTCCTCCAGAAGAGGTAAGAGCCCTCCCTCCCATTGTGTGGTCATGTGTGGGTGGGTGAGCCATCACTGAGTGTGGGTTCTGGTGCTGCTAGAGGATTTTACCATGTGAGTCGACTTATCCTACTGTGTGAGCTCCAGGCCAATGAGAGGCCTCAAAAACCAGTGTGGTGGCTGGAGAGGTGGTTCAGCAGCTAGGAGAAGGAGCTGCTCTTTCAGGGGACCCAGGTTCGATTCCCATCACATAGTAGCTCACAGCCATTGTGGAACTGGAGTTTCAGGAGTTTTGACACCTTCCTCTTTTCTTCCCTGGCCTCAGGCATGCACATGGTGCACAAACATACATGCAGGTAAAACCCTTACATGTTGTAGACCCAAAGACAAATTAGCAGGACCAAAGTCCAAACTGAGAATCTGTATTAAGCCTAGAGGAAAAGAAAAAAAACTTCTCACAAAGCAGCCTTGAACACATTTTACAGGGAGCTTTTGTAGAGGGATGTACAGCAAGCAAGCAAGCATGCAAGCAAGCAAGCAAGCAAGCAAGCAGTTTAACAGAAGCCAAAAACATGCAGTTAGCTGGGGCATTTCAACCCCAAGTTTCTGAAACAGGGTTGGGAACTTTCCCATGGGGCTTTTCACAGCAAGGGGGCAGAAAGGGTGGGTTCTGTTTCAGGTTAAACCAATGATGGTTCCTGCTGAGACAAGACAGAGAAATATTTGACCTGTTGTTCTATACAAATAAAATAATTTTAAAAACTATCTTTAAAATAAAGGCAGATGGCTCTTGAGGAGCACGCGTTCGTGCCCACACACCTGTATGGACACAGACACATATGTACACACACATACAGAAAGAGAAGAAGTAAAAGGAAAGGGAGGGGAGGGGAGAGGAGGCAGTGCTTCACTCGACTCTCTGCCCTGACCATGGGCCGTACCTGCACAGTTTCTCATTTCGAAAATTAAAGTGTTTTTGTTGGTCCCAGGATATGCTCTAGCGCCTCCTTTTGGATTATAATAATTGGTTTTTTATTCTTGGAGAATTCCATAGATATACACAGTATATTTTAATCATATCCATCTTCCACTGCCTTGCTCCACATCCTCTCAGACCTCCCCACCCCATCCTCACCCAACTTTGTGTACTTTGTTATTGGTTTTTTAAACCTACTGAGTGCAGTTAGTGCTGCTCATGTGCACATTGTAATGGAGCCATTTTTTTTAGAGCATGGGTGACCTAACAGAGGCTACATCACTGAAGAAAAAGGACTTTCCCTCCCATGGTAACCATCAACTGCCAGTAGCTTCTCAGATGAGGGTGTCCTCTGACCCTTCTTCACCCACACTGCAGTGCAATTGGCGTACTCTGTGCTGTTCTCGAGTATGGAACCACAGCTGGAGTGAATTAATTCATGGGAGCAATGGCTCTGTCATATCCAGAAAACATGATGCTTTACATTGGTCTCTGACTCTTGTGAACTTTGCACACTTCTGCCTTGATGTTTCCTATACATTGGTGGGAAGGGAGTGACAGACATGTGGATTTGGGGCTGAACAGTCCATATTTATATATTTAGAAGTCAGTTTAATACTCTGTCCATTTAGTGAAATACTATGGCAGTATGTTCTGTCTTAGGACTCATGGCCTCCCCAGTGATGGGTCTTTGGTCAGGTTTACAGTACCAGGTATGAGTTCCCTTCTGTGGAGCAGACCTTAAATCCAATTTTAAACCATGGTTGGTTACCTCCATAGCATTCAGGCCACTATTGCACCAATGGCCCTATCTCTGCAAGCTGACTGTTACCGTAGCTCTCAGGGTTCACATCTGGGAAAGACTTAATGACCTTTCTTCCTTGGCAGCCTGCAGAATACTTTCTGCTACTATAAATACTAGCCAGCAGAGAGGAAGCTTCCAATCCAGATCCAGTTTGACTTCTCTATATCCCATGACCAAAGCATGTGATGTCTTCAGCAGTAGTGTCTTACTATCAAGTTCTAGTGGGCAACTAAGAACAGTGGCAGCATCCTGGAGTGTTGTCGGGGAGTGGAGGGAGAATCTGATACTCCTCGACAAACATTTCAAAAGGAGGTGTCCCACATCTAGCACTATCTGTATATGGCCCACTTATTTAAAGTAAGTTTACTGGAATACAACTTCACAGATAATCAATGGCTGCTTGTGGGCTTCCATGGCAGAAGTAGATGCAATGGAAAGCACATGACTCTTCAGGTATGAATTGTTTACTCTCTGGTCATTTATAGGAAATGCCTAGCTACCACTGATCTCCAACTTTCTTTTCTCCATCACAGATGGTTAGTGTGGGTGAATTTCTTCTCTTTGATTTTACCTCTCCCCAACCCTTTGCTTGCTTTTCTCTCTGCTTAAAAAGCCCAATGAACAGCACTCGGGTTCCCTGAAGGAACAGGAGCCTCTTATTAATCCACTTCACAGGGCATCTCAGGATGCTATAAATCCTTGACGGCTCCTACAGTGGTCTGGCCACTTATTTGGGGTGGGATGAGATCATCTTTGGTTTGCTGGCCTGACTTTCCAGAGCTTCACTGCTGCTAGGTTCATTCCCTCCCAAGACTTCTTTATTCTCATAAAAAGTGGGCTCTGAGCTTTGGTGAGCTCTGAGCTTGTCAGGACAACGCCCACCAGGTCCACTGGACTCTCTCCCCTTTCTTCATTTCGACCTCTCCCTCAGGAAGTACAATGGCCAAGTTATAGAGGCTTAAGACCTGACAGGCCTGAGTCTGAATTTTGACTCTCTCATTTACTAGCTATGGGACCTGGGCTGGGTTACCCTTGCAGCGCCTGTCTCTATGCTCACAGGTACAGAGCATCTACTACCTGCTAAGCTGTGTTCTGGACATTTTGAGTAGGCCTAACTTCTAAGGCTTTAGGTTTTAGGTAAGATAATACATACAAAGTTCCAGACATAGTATGTGTCTTAATGTTCTATTGCTATAAGAGACCATGACTAAGGCCACTCTTATGAAGGCAAGCATTTAACTGGGGCTGGCGTACAGTTTCAGAGGCTTAGTCCATTATCATCATGGCAGAGAACATGGTGACAGGCAGGTGTAGTTGGCGAAATAGCTGAGAGCTACATCTTGATCCCTAAGGAGAGAAAGAAACAGACACACACACACACACACACACACACACACAGGACACACACACACACAGACACACAGAGAATATCTTCTGTGGGTTTTTGAAACCTCAGAGCCCTCTCACAGTGACACACTTGCTCCAACAAGACCACACCTCCTATTTTTTCTAACCTTTTCAAATAGTGTCACTCCCTGATGACTATGCACTCAAATATATGAGCCTGTGGGGCCATGCTTATTCAAGCCACTGCAGATTGTTTACTCCATAAATATCAGGCTTGCTGTTCCCTTCTGTTAAAGTCAGAATGCCTTAGGCCTGGAGAGATGAGTCAGAGGTTAAGAGCACTTGCAAGACTGGGGTTTGATTCTCAGCATTCATAGGGTGGCTTACACCTGCCTGTAACCCAGTTCCAAAGAATATGATATCATCTTCTGGCCTCTGAGGGCACTGCATGAATGCAATGAACACACATATATGCAGGCAAAACCCCATACACATAAAGTCAAATAAATAAATAAATCTAAAACAATTAAAAAAAGAGAGTGTCTGGGGAAATCCTAAACATGACCACTAGGTGGCAGCACAGCTCCCCTCTGCTTTCCTCCAACTTTTCCAGAAAGGAAAAGGGTCTTTGCCTGCTAGGCTACCTACCACCCCTGAGCTGCACTCCAGCCTCCTACCTGCTTTGCCCTTCCGACGTTATGCTGAGCGACTTAAATGGCTCTCAGTGTCTCATGCGGGGAGTGTGCTGCTTGATCAAGAAAGAAACACAGTCTCATGAATCTTGGGAGAGGAAAAGGACTGTGGAGGAGGGGCTGTTCAGCTGACACTGCCTGGGTCAGAGGTTTGGCAGCAATGCTCAGGAACATTCTGGACCCTGGGGACCTGCTCTTCAGATAAATGTAGGGGAAAGTATCACGATTTCTACACTGTACTTCCAAATGACTCAGGGAAGTATTTATAGAGACAGAAAGT
Organism: Rhynchomys soricoides; assembly: GCA_019843965.1. NCBI lineage: Eukaryota > Metazoa > Chordata > Mammalia > Rodentia > Muridae > Rhynchomys > Rhynchomys soricoides. The sequence continues at coordinate 17,184,760 of JADRCH010000016.1, forward strand.
AAAAACAGTAAGGGATGGTGAAATCCAGGGTAATGTTTATAGAGAGCCCGAGGGAAATAAAGCCGAGGACGGCGAATGTGGTCGAAGGGCCACGGTACCCTCTGCGCCCTTTAACAAATTTGAACATTTTCTAAAGGAAGAGACAGGGAGAGATGAGAAGCCACGATGACAGTACCATCCTGAGTCAGGAAGAAGATGGGAAATGTGTATTTGTAGGGCGTGGGGGTTTTGCGGTTTCTCTATCTGTAGCTTTCCCACAGAACGCCGCCATTGTTTTGGCAGTCTGAAAACAGTAGGGGAGTGTTTCCCAAGGGCCATGCTGGGGCCTCCCAGTTTAATAAGCTTGCATCCTTCCATGTCTTTCTATGCTCGGCCAGCCTTATCCCTTTATTGGTCAGAAAGGGTGACATTTCCCACTTTACCCAAAGGTCAGTAACACCCACCTGTGACCCAAAGGTCAGACACCCACCTGTGGGGGTAGACCCAGGGTCACAACAGCAGTTTGGGTAACTCACTCTAGCCACAGACTGACATTTTTCACCCTTAACCAAGTGACCTTGTCACAGATACCTGATGAGCTTAATAGAGTAAATTCCTACTGTTATTAAAAAAATAATAACAGAGGTACTTAGAAGCCAGGCCTGGTGCCACATGGCTATAACCTTAGCACTAGGGGTGCTGGAGTAGGAAGGTGGGGATTTGAGACCAGCCTGGCCTATGTAGCAAAACACTGTTCCAAAAACAGAAAGAAAACAGTATTTTTAGTGTGTGTGTGTGTACATATTTATAAAAATTTGGAAAACATGAATATGCAAAAAAGTAAATTTAAATAACCCATATTCCCACCATCCCAAGATCATCAGCACCACCACTAACATTTCCTTCCTGGTCATTCAGCTTAGCATTTCACCAAGTTAAGATCATGCTTCATGCACATGCTTTCATCTGACTTTATATTGCTTCCGAACAGGACTTTCTGTAAATGTGTGCATAAATGTACATGGTCATATGAGGAGACCCGTGTGCGGTATGTATAGAAGCCAGCATCTCCGATGCTGTCCCTTCTTACTCTTTAGGTGCTGTTCACTTTGGGAACTTCTGTTCAGTTATTTTGGTTTGTCAGTTTTGTTTGTTTGTTTGTTGTTTTTGTACTGGTGTGTGTGGGTGCATATACATGTGGGTTCAGGGGCCCTGGGAACCAGAGCCATGACCCGTTGGCGCTGAAGTTCCAGGCCATTGTTAGCTGCCCGACTTGGGTGCTGGAAATGTAATGCAGGCCCTCGGCCAAAAGCAGTACTTGCTCTTAACCACTGAGCCATCTCTTCAACCCCATTTGTTTGGGTTTTTTTTTTTTTTTGAGACAGAGTCTTTCTCTGCCTGGGGCTTGCCAGGTTGGCCAGGCTAGCTGTCCTGTGACCCCAGGTGTCCTTTGTCCCTGCCTTCCTAGCATTGATCACATGCATACACTGTCACTTTATAGATGAAGCTGTCTCCCTAGTCCCTGCTTTTTAGTTTTGAGAAACACTTACTGTGTCGGTCAACTTCCTGGTGCTGTAACAAAATACCTGAGATAATTAACTTTTGAGTAGGGAAGGTTTATTTGGCTTACAGCTTTTTAGTTCATGGTCATTGGACGTTACAATGGGGAGTACGGGACAGGATAAGACTGCACTGCATGACAGACATTGTAGGCAAAAAGAGTAGAAAGAAAGGGCTTATACAGATCAAACGGAAATGCAGTAGGCTTCTTGTCTATTCCATGCCTGGAAACACCATGACTGATTAGCCAGTACCAAAGGTTCATATGAGTTATGCCATTATAAAATTCACCTCTCCTGTGCTTACGGTTACCAGCCAGGTCATTATGAATGCTGTTTTGTCTATGCTGTCCATTATAATAACTACGATCACCTTCTCTGAGATTCAGTGCTACTCCCTGGCCCTTGCTACTCCCAATTAAATGCATTTAATTCATCTAATTGAGCAGCAGCATCTCTAACCCTAAGGTCTGGCACAAGGAAAGGAACATCAAAACTCTTCAAATGCTGGTGCCCCCTCACCAGTTTACATCTTAGAGGATTGGTGAAAGCATATCTTCTGGGCCTTCCCACTGTGGAGGATTAGGTTTTACACAATGTGTCTGCTCTAGCAGTGCAATTTCCCTGAGCCTTAAAATCCCTTCATCAACACCAAGCCAAGGGATATCAGGAATCTCCAACTCCTTCTCAGTAGGCCATCTTTGATAAACGCTTCAGCCAACCATTCAAACAAACTTCTGACACCTTTCTTAACTGTGCAAACTTTCATATTAAACCTAGAGCCTCCACTCAGAGGACCCATGTCTATAAACTCAGCCTGATCTAGTTTTATGTTCCTTCCACCATTATCCCACACCCTTAAAATCCATTCCCACACATTCTCCAGACTTCTGCTTGAATGAATTAGCAAACTCATTAAGCTCCTTAATGAGTAGTGTAGCTCACTTCCTCATGGATTACTACACATTCTACCTCCCCTCTAGGGGTCTGCTTAGCCTTGACTCTGGTTATAGGTCTAGAAGAAACTATTGGTGGGCCTTGAGGAACACCAGTATTGTCTTGTCTGGCATTTTCTTCAAAGACAGCCACTACTGGTTTATCAGACTCTGGGGGATTAATTTCCCTCATGTGAAAAAAGCATTATTTCAAGGGATGGGCCTGACGGAACTACTTCCTCAGGTGAGGTAAACCATTGAGAATCTGAGGATTCCACATCAGGGCTCATTCTGAAATATGGCTGTGGGCCTGCAAACCAGGAGGTACAGTGTGGGAGTCTGACTCTGGTGCCCACTGGTAGTGACTATGGGAAACCTCAGAGACCTTTGGAACTGTGACTGAGCTCTATATAGAAATCATTGGTGGCACATGCCTTTAATCCCAGCACAGTGGAGGCAAAGGCAGGTGGATATCCATGAGTTCAGAGACAACCTGGTCTATATACTGAGTTCCAGGTCAGCCAAACATCTATATTTGGTTTTAAAATTTTGTTTGTTTGTTTGTTTGCTTTGATTGGTATGGAACCAGGGGCCTTTGGAATGCTGGGCAGATACTCTGCCACTGAGCTAGATTCCCAGCCCTTGCTATTTCCTTACAGCTCTCTTTAAAAAGAAGTTTTAAAAAACTATGTTTATGTGTGCATCTTCCTGTCTGTATGTGTAGTACATGCATACACGTACGTGTCTGTAGGGCCAGAAGAGGGCCTCAGGTCTCTGGGGCTGGCATTGTAAGTTATTAGGAGCTGTCTTGTGTGGGTGCTGGAAATCAACCCTGGGTCCTCTGGAAGAGCAGTAAGCACTCGTAGCCACTGAGCCATTGCTCCAGCCCCTGAATTCTCATTTTTAAAAGGCGACCTCTGATCTCTACAGATGTGAGTCACAGTCTCTGTGCTTTAGAACTGGCTTCTGTCACTCAGATGAGGGTCTCCAGTGTCTGCCCCTGTGTAGCATGTGTGATTGCCCTCCTTTAGGAGGCCTTGGGTAGGTTGTTTGTACATGGGCTTTTGGGTTCTCAGTTCCCATCCTATCTTTGCAGTGCCTGTGCCACAGAACACCAGGCTTGCCATTCTTACTTAGGCCTTCCTTCTGGATACCTGTCACATGTCAGGCCGAGGCCAGGGGACAGAGATGAAGCAGTGTGTCATCTTCCTGAGTTTCTCACCTGAATGCTCAGGGACAGCCAGGGGATCACTGGGCTGGGCAGCTATGGTGACATCTCTTATGTCTGGTTGTGTGGCCTTCAGCTTCCAGAAGATGGCAAAGACCAAGATGGCAGGGCACGAGCATTGGTCCAGGCTGCGGAAGTACTCCATCATACTCCAGAAAGAAAACTTAAAGAAGTGAGCACCTGCCCAGGACACCGCAAGGTAGAAAAACTGCAACAGAGAGCCACAGCTCAAAGCCCAAGACTCCATGGAGCCAGCAGGGCCGAGGTGTTTAGAGAACCTTCAAATACTGAGTGTCTCATGGAGTTTAGATGTGTCGTTTAAATAAACATACTGGCAGTTGCTCTGCATGTGGCTCGCTCATCGTTGCCTGCCAGCCCTGACTCCAGCAGGGCCCAGCTCTTGGATCTACCTAGTCTAGTGAGGACCACTAGCTACATAGTACGTCGGCCCAGGGTAGCTACTTCCCTACCCCCTCTGTGTGGCCCCTTTTCTTTCCACACACTTCTCCGACTCCCGGCGGTTCCTCACAGAATCTGTCTGAAGGACTGGAGTGTAGCGCGGTGGGCAAGTATGTGTTTAGCATGAGCAAGGTCCTGGGTTGGGGCCCCAGAGAAAAGAAGGGCCAGAAGAGTGGAGGTGAGTGATAGAGCCTTAGGCCACACAGCTTTGAGAGATGGGTCAGAGAGTCGGGGCGTGAAGGGAGATGGACCGCTGCAAGAGGCTTGGTATTCTGGGGAACTGAACGAATAAGTGAGGCACCTGGCTGTATTCCAGAAACTGCTCCTCTCCGGAAAATTGCACCACACTCCTAGACGCTCAGGGAAATGTCTGTTTCTCTGAGGACACCATGTGGCCATGTTGAGAACTGCAGGAAGCTACCTCCCATCTGGCCCTAGGCGGCCCAGGGGTTTGCTTTTGGGTTCTGACCAATATTGCAGGTCAGCCCTGCTAGTTCGTGGTGCCCCCATCCAGCTCTTCTTCTGGGCCACATGCCTTGCCCTGGCTGGCTCTGATGCCGACTGGCCTAACATCCCCGGATGACATTGCTCTGTCCTCTCCCTCGTGGGAATAAGAACTCAGCACAGAGCCCCGCCCCCTCCTTTCTTTCCTCCCTCCCTTCCCTCTCTCACCCTTCCTCTCCCTCCTCCCTCCATCCTTTCTTTCCTCCTTCCTTCTCCCATCCCCTCCTTGACGGTGCTTCCTTGGGATGAACTGGAAGTTTTGGGACTTCAGCTTTGACTTAAAACAGGAGCCAAATGCCCAGCGACAGGCCTCATCTTTGATTTACAGCAGAAAGTGCAGACCTAAGTTATACGGCTTGGAACAGCTTCAAATGGTCTGATCAACTTTCCTATAAGCCAGAAACCTAGCTCCACTGCCGCAGCTGAAGGGGCTTAGCTGGCTGGAATAGCCACCAGCCAAGAATAACACTTGTGGTGCCCTAGGACCAGTATAGAGGTAGCATGTGAGTTTCCCACGCTTCCCTCAGTCTTACTCCCTCTCAGCTAGGCTTTCAGATGGGGTGAGCATCCATGACACACACGGTACTCAGGCACAACTGGCATCCATGACAGCCATGATACCCAATGTACTCTTGGCACCCAGGACACAGAAATGACCAGGGAAGGATTCACACAGCATGTACAGCTCATGTCTTTCCTGTGGCTCTAGCAGAGGCCCAGGCCTGCCTCTCCCTGGCCTGACTGTGGTTGTTTTGCAATGTCAGCCACACAGGCTTGTGGCCCATGTCCATCCCTAGAGGGACAATAGATGTCTGCCCAGGGGAGAGCTATGTTTGGAAAGGTAAGTTGAAGGGGTCCCAAGTACATGTCTTGCCAGCTACGACTACTCTGTCATGTCCACCAATGACACAGACCCTCTCTGTCCTGTGAATGTGTAGAAGCAAAGGGAAAGAGCCTGAAATTCCATGGTGTCCTAGGTGTGGCATCCATAATAAGGTCCAGCGAGAAGGAACCAGACCTGGCAAAGCCCACTCCAGGCTATGAGGGCTCAACACACAGTAGCAAGGGGTCAGTGCACCATCCACTGAGGAGGGGGCTGGTGGTTCTAAGAGAGGGCATTTTCCTGAATGCCCCCAGGAGCATCGAGAGGTAGGAAAGCTACAGCCTTCACTCTCACTCTGGTGGCACCAGAGGAAAGGTGTGAATAAAGTGGCCTGCCCTGGCCCAGGGACAAACTTGGCTTTGTAGTTAGATGAGACAGCCTTCCCTCAGCCCCCCATTCTCCGGTTGCAGAAGCCTGCTGCATGCTTACCCACTCAGATGGCTTTATTCGCCATATGTGATCAGAAAACCCATGCGCAGCTAGTGGCCTCTTTGTCATTCTCTCTGAGGACCCCATCAACCCCATTTCTCTTCTACCTGAGGCTAAACCAGACTCTGTATCCTGCTCAGGGACTGCCTGTCATCTGCTAATGGGGACACCGTTGACCACCACCATTCTCCCTCTGCCCCTCCTTCCTCTGTAACAACGACTTAGGTAATAATTTTTATTCTTAGGTGTACAAGTGTTTTACCTGCATTCTTTTTGGTGCACCACAAGCATGTCTGGTACCAGCAGAGGCCAGAAGAGGGTGTCAGACTCTTGTTACAGGCTGTGACTGAGGTGACAGTTGTGAGCCACCATATGGATACTGGTCACAGTACCTAGGTCCTCTGGAAGAGCAGCAAGTGCTCTTAACCATGGAGTCATCTCTCCAGCCCCTGGCTTGACTAGTAAACCATCAGTTCGGCTGCTGCTCCTTAAAATACTGGCTTATCAGCACCCACGTAGTACAGCTGGCTTGGTCTGGACCAGCCCCACTGCTGCCCACACTGCTGGCCAGGATGCTCCAGAGCTTATGCTATGTGTCCCCTTGGTGCACATGCTGGCATGACTCTGGGACTGTTGACAGCCTTGTGGTTATCCCCTACTCCAGAATTCTCATAGTAGGAGGCATCTCTTGATTCTTTGTGCTTCTGCCTCCTGATCTGCTCCTGACAGGCAGCAGCAGGCACCACCCTCCTCACAGGGGCTCTGCAGCTACAGGGACACCACATAGTTCTGATCTGTGGACACTTAGCCTGGCCATCAGCAGCTGCTCTGCAATTGCTGGTCCTTCACCTAGGTTCTGACCAGCTCAGATGGAGAAAGCTGCCTTACCAGAAGAATGGCAGCAGGGTTCCGAGTGGGCTGCCCTTGGCCCGATGCCCAGGTGCCCATGTGATTGTGCTAGTGCCCAACTTCCTGGCCTGAGCCTGGACCTCTCCAGATCCTGCAGAGGACATGAAGGAGTTGAGGTGCTGTCTAGCACACAGGTTCTGGGGTCAGTCCTGACGCAGACACTTGGCATCTGCTGGGGCCTGCAAACCTCATCTTTCCTTATAATGTCCCATCATTGCGATGGTCCTGGAATTGGGATACCTCTTAGACTGGCTGAGAACTGGGGTGACAGGCTCCCCCACCGTTGGGCTTGGGGTGCTTTCCTGGGTGCAGGACTACTGTTGTCCTCCTGGGGACTGGCACTTGGGGTTTCCTCCAGGTGCTGATTGGGCCAGGAAGGGGGGATGGGGCCTGGGAGCAGTGGGAGGTGACTCTTTTCTATCGACAGTCCTCTGTCTCAGCCACTATTAGCAGGGGCCTGTTAATGAAAAGTCACACCCAGGTGCTAATAAACAGTGGGATGCTCCCAGTCCCCTCAGAGGAGAGGCCCTCCACAGGGAAGGGGGCTGGCCAATGAGTTCCACTTATCTGTGAAAAGACTTGCTAATAACTTTAATTCCCCGTCCTAAACCACTGGGCCTTTACTTTGCAAATAGATTTTGTATACTGGGTTGGCTCCTGGGCCAGGAAGACTTCCTGTCCAGAGCCAGTTAAGGTACTGGGAGGAGAGTGTCAGATGGAGTCAGAAGTGCTGGGTAAGGGCATGGCCAGTGAAGGTGTGAGGTCCCCCACCCCTGCTGATCCCTTGGGTCACTCTCTCTGCAGCCAAACACCAGCTATTGTATGCACTGCTCAAGCCTGGACCCCTGAGCTGCAGAACAGGGCCATGACCCCACACTGTGTGTCACCCCTCCGGGCCTAGCCAGAGTGCTGGAAAAGATCCCCCAGGTTTTAAATCTCCCAAATCCTACAGAAGAATGGATGATTGTGAAGGAGCGTGGGAAGGATGCAGCATTGGGTAACAGGAAGGAATAGAGTTCTGAAACCTGAGCTATGGGGTGAACCTTGGAAACAATCTGAAACAAGCCAGATACACAAGACCATACTCCACGCTTCTTTCTTCTTGTTTGTTTTTGTTTTTTGAGACAGGGTCTCTTGTGTAGACTTGGGTGGTCTGGAACTCACTATATAGACTGGGCTTGCCTTAAATTCAAAGATCTGTCTGCCCCTGCTTTCCAAGTACTGGGATTAGAGGTGTATGGCTAGTTTGAGTATTTCTTTTTATAGGAAATGTTTACAATAAATAAACTTCATTAGAGATACAATGTGTCACTTCTGGGGACTGGTGAGTGGGCACCGAGGCTCATGAGCAGTGGGGTTAATGGGAGCTGCTGCTTGTTCCTTAGTCTTTTCTTGAGACAGGGTTCACTATGTAATCCTGGAGAGCCTTGAACTCTGAGATTTGCCTGCTTCTGCCTTCCAAGTGCTGAGATCAAAGGTGAGCCACCACATCTGGCCAGTAACTTCTTTTTGGAGGTGATAAAAATTACTCTAAAATTAGTGGTGATAATTGCATAGCTTTTTTATGGATATGCCAAAGTCATTGAGTTGTGCTTTCTACAGAAGCATGAGAGCATGGTGGCACACATGTGTCACCCCAGCATCCTCTGAGGTGAGGACAGGAGTCGGGAGTTGAAGGGAGGGCACCCTTGTCGGAATGAGACTCTATCTCAAAACAAACTATCAATAAAATGCTTATTAAAAGAAATAAATGAATACCAAGGCCTGAGTTTCTGATAGTTGAGGGGAGTTGCCCCTGCATCCTTGGCAGAGACTACCGTGAGTCAGTGGCCGTTACTGCACCTCCTGCTTGGCTGATGCCAGCCTCTTTCTGGGCTCCAGGAGCCTCTCTTCTTGGCTGCATATTCCTGATCTGTATCAACAGGTCCTTCATCCCATCCTAGCTGGGCCTCCAAGGAACCACGATCACATCAACCAAAGTCTCCCACTGATGTTATTTATATCTCCAAGCCACATGAAGATGGGAAACTCTAGCCAGGGATAATCTGGTCTGGGGATGGTGAAGCTCAGCTGCCCATAATAGCAGACATGCCATTATGCTCCCACTGCTGAGCACTGCAATCAATGCCCAAGCTCACATGGGTCTTGACCTTTATGTGTCTGTAAAATATATGCAAAGGTAACCAAGGCACAAAACCACTAATGGAGTTGTATTTTCTGGTTTTATCCAGTTCCTACCTAAATTTAAGAAGGAGGAACTACTTCCTGCCACCTTCTCTCAGGAAGCCCCCGACTCCACCCCACTCCACCCACCCCTTTCAGACTGACCCATGCAGGATAGCTGATGACCAGGAAGAGGGTAGAAGGCTCTGTGTCTCCAGGCTGTAGATTACAAGACTCCCTCTCGACAATTCCATGTCAGCTTTCCATGCCACATACCAGAACTTCCATCAGGGCATGGGGCAATGGGGGCTCATGCCACCATGAGTTTGGGCCAGCCTGGGCCATACAGTATGAGGTCCCCCCCAAAAAAGGAAGAAAGAAAAATAAACCCTCCAAAAGACACTAGAACAAATGGTTTATTCACGAATAAATAAATACACACCAGGCAGAGCTTATCTGCTTCAGTTTTAGAGTGCGTACCCTATAGAGTCCCTCCTTCCAAGGAAAGGAAGTCTAGGTGAGGACCAGCTCCCACCCCACCAATGCCCATGTTGCTATCACTGGTGTCTCTTCCAGGAAATACTCCTTCTGAAGGTGCCAAGATGAAAGGAAAAGTGTCTGTGCTCAGACAGGGTGCCAGTCATCCATTGTATTATCCCTTCGACTCTTCAGGCTGGAGGCCACTCCTGAGGCGTCCAGGTTTCTAGTAGAGCCAGCATGTCGCTGCTGAAGAGCTGCAGAAAGAGTGAACAGGGCCACAATAAACACCTGCCCCAGTGTCAGGTCCGCACTCATTCACTCCTTCCTCAGAGCGAGCAAGTAATGACCCCCGACTCCTGACTCTCCACCTCCCACCCCGTTCGGGCACCCAGGGCACGAGGGGATGCTCACAGGGAGATCCTGTGTGCAGCAGAGAGGCTGGTCCGCGACGTGGGGCTGTGCATTGCGCACCAACAGTAGGGGGCGCCACCTCGACAGCAGGGGGAAGGGGTTACTAACCGGAGACGAGGGGCTAGGCTCCATCTCCTGCCTTTCCTGGGATGCTGTTTCTGTGTACAAGAATGATGGGTCCCACGATTCTGCGGCGACTCGGGGTCTAGGGTAGGCAGGCGGGGACCCCCATGACACCCCGCTGCAGGCAGCCGGGCTTAAACGAGGACCGAGCGACTGTGCCTGCGCCAGGCCGCCGTCGTGGCACAGGGGGCAGCCTCGAGGTGACACCGCGTGCCGCTGTCGCTGGAGGCTGTCCTCGCTGAGGCCCAGCACAGCCGACAGGTGACCGATGTAGCGGATGGCCAGGCGCAGCGTCTCGATCTTGGTCAGGTTCTGGCCGGTCGGTGCCACCGACGGCGGCAAGAAGCGGCGCAGCTCGTGCAGCGCGCGGGCGAGCGTGCGCATGCGGAGCTTCTCGCGCTCGCTGGCGCTCTGCCGCTGTCCGTTACCCAGGCGGCTGCCCTGCGTCCCGCGCCTACCGGGGGTCCCAGCACGCCGGGTCAGGCGGACGCTGGGTGGTGAGGGGCTGCTGGCCTGGGCACTGTCCCACGAGTCCGAGGACCAGGCTGGGGAGCAGACGCTGTCCCCATCGGAAGGCATCGATGGCTGCCGACCAGCCGGACTCGGGATCCAGGACTCTGAGAGCGGTGCGCACAGGGGCTGGGCCATGGCAGCGGAGGCCCGACCGTTGGGTCCGCTGAGGCTTTATCCTTAGCTCTAGGTGTGAAGCGGCCCCTTCCAGAACTCATCAGCACATCAAAGCCGGCTCGAGCCAGGATGGGGGCAGGGCCTGAACCCTTTGAACCAAGAGCAGGGGCTCTTAGGTGCAGGACCCCTTGGTCCAGTCTGCTCCACCTGGGCCCTATTTGGGGCCTCAGTAAGATAGGCACCTATGGCTTGCGGTGCCCAGGATGTTAAACCAGCCCTGCAAGTTGAAAGAACCGTGCTCAGAGAACTGAAGTCTAGCTCCTAGGCTTAGGGTACACTTTCATTTATTAGGGACCCTACACCATTTTTTCCACTACTTTAATTTATAAATTGTATAACTAGAGACTCCCAGATTGCATTGGCCAACTGTGGACTAGGGACCTCTAGACACGGAGAGAACTCTAGTTCATTCCTTCCCAGAAGTCTGTAGTCCTCTCTGATGTCCTGACTGACCAGTCAGGTTGCTGGGTTGTCTGAGCAGGGAGAGAGATGAGCCTGCCTCTCTCACTACAAGTCACTCCTAGTCTTGACAAGATGGGGAGCTTGGTCCCTTCTCCTAGCCTCCCACTCTGCTGCTTTGGTTAACTACAATAAGTAGAAAGTCCTTTGACAAAACTCAACAGCTCTGAGCTGGATGGGGTGGCACACTTGGGAGGTGAAGGCAAGAGGTCAGGAGTTCAGGGCCAGGCCTAGCTGTATATAGCCCAGGTTAATGGGCTACATAAGATCCTGCCTTGGAAGAAACAGAAAACTGAAAAGCAGAAATCTTCATTTGTCCCAATGACAGTCTTTAATCTCACTATTTCAAAGCAGGTGCCTTTGCCTTTGTTAGGTTCATAGGATGCCTTTTAGTGTGTGTGTGTGTGTGTGTGTGTGTGTCCGTGTCCATCTGTGCTGGTGCCCCACAAAAGCCAGAGGGGTCACGTTCCTTAGGATCTGGACTTCCAGGCATTATGAGCTGCCTGAGGTGGCTTCTGGGAACAGAACCTTGGGTCTCTTCAAGAGCGACATGTCTTCGCCTTAACTGGTAAGCTGTTTCTCCAGTGTTCTTCCTCCCGCCTCTTGAAACATGCTCTCATGTAGCCCAGGCTAGCTTTGAACTTGATCCTGCTGCCTCCGCTTACTGCAGTTGTGAGCTGCCCGTGCCTGGATGTTGAGGATGTCTGCTCTTACCATACCTGTTTGATGTTGTACTGGATGAAGGGACTAGCTTGGAAAATAAAGAGAAATAAATACAAATTGGGGAGATAAAAGAAGCCTGTCCCCATTTATATGCAATAGGCTTATTAACGTAGCCTCCAGGAGTTGGGCATATAGGCACATGCCTGTTATTCCAGCACTTGAAAACTGAAGGCAAGAGGAGTTTGGGCCAGCCTTGGCTGCAAAATGAATTTGAAGCTATCCTATGCTACAGGACATAGGACTGTCTCACCTATTAGAGGGTCGGTGACGTGGTTCATTGGGTGGAGTGCTTGCCTAGCCTACCGGAAGCCCTGGTACTGGCATATTCCAACACCACATAACCACTTGTAGCTGTCTTGTAACCCCAGCATTGGGGAGATGAGGAAGGGAGGACCAGAAGGTCAGGTTCAAGATCACCTTTGGCCTAGCACTCCGTAGTTAAGAGTACTGGCTACTCAGCCAGGCATGTTGGAGCACACCTTTGATCCCAGCAGAGGCAGGCAGATCTATGAGTTAGAGGCCAGCCTGGTCTACAGGGTGAGTTCCAGAACAGCCAGGGAAACCCTGACTTACAAACAAACAAACAATAACAACAAAACACCCAAACCAAACAAACAAAGTACTGGTCGCTCTTCTGTAAGATCCAGGTTTGACTGATTCCCAGTACCCACACAATGGCTCATAGCTGTAACTACATTTCTGGGGATTGCGCTCTTCTGGCCTCTGGGTACTACACAAGCACAATGAGCACAAACATACATGCAGGCAAAACCCTCGTACACAGAAAATTCAAACAAATTCTCAACTGGAGAGTTTCAGTCACATCTCAAAAACAAACCCCTGAGCCTGACAGAACAGATCTGGGATCAGCTGTTTGAGGAGTTGAGGCAGGAGAGCCACAGAGTCCTGCCTAGGACACCAAGTAAGTTCAAGGCTAGCATGGAGAACTTAGTAACTCTGGGTCTCAATAATAGGGCTGATAGAGTCTCACTTAGCCTGCAACAGGCGAAGGATCTGACTTGCCTGCAGAGCTCCTTGGGCATTACTCTATGCCCTTGACCTAGTGTGTACACCATGCCTGCTTTCTCTTCTCCAGCTAGGCCACCAACTACCTGGTGTCTATCATTACATCTGAGCCTCTTTTTCCAGATCTCCCAGTGCCAGTGCCCTGAATTTTTGCATCTCATACGTCTTCTAGATGGGTGATGGTTTCTGGTGGTGAATGGATTAGTACCTGATTCCCTGGGCATCTCTGCCCACTACCACCCCTTTGTCATTTGTCCCCTACTGCTTGTGAGCTCCTCAAACACTTCTGAATCCTTGCCTCTCTATCAGAAGGATCAGGCCCACAATGACACCCAGAGATGCACCCACTATGGAGTGGAGCAGTGGAGCCCATGTCATGAACTTGTGTGCCTGGGCCCAGAAGGTCCTTCCTCCGGCTGCAGCTGTCCATGGGGTCTATTCTGTCTGAACCGAGGCCAATGGATGTCCTCTTGATCTGAACAAGATGAGTTCAAGCTCAGGGATTGTGCCTTTTAGTTGATGCTAGAACAAGCAGCTGGAGACCTGTTGTCTGCTTAGACAGGGTGGGAGTATACATGGTGGCCCCCACAGGCAGGAGGGTCGAGATCTCAGCTCTCAGGACACTTCACCCCCCTTGTGGCCATGATTTCACATCATATAAAAAAAAACTGAGAAATTTCACTGAAAGATCTTTCGTCTTAAATTGAAAATACAGTAGATGTACATGATTTAAAGTTAAAACGTATCTGGGTCCAGAGGGCAGAGCAAATGCTGTGACAAGCCTGCTTCTGCAGCTTCTACCTGCTTATTCCAGACCACACTGGCATTGCTTATTGTTTGGACTAGGGAGGGGTTGGAGAAGCCACACTTCGTTGAAGGCACAAAACTTAAGAAGCCTCAGATCTGAGGCCTAATTGTTAGCGTTTGAATGTCAGAAGGATCTGGAACAGGAGAGGGGTGCTGTGAGTGAAGCAGGGTAAGATGGTGGTGTCCCACCGAGGGGAAGTTTAAAAGGCACAGAGTTAGTGAGTCAGTGAAGGACTGCATGAGAGACAGGCAGGTCCTGCCTCCACCTCTGTCCCAGAAGTCTTGAGTGCTAAGACTAATACACTGAAGTGCCACGTGGAGTCCCTCCCTCCCCTCTTACCACTGTTGCCCCTGTGGTCTCTGGGAAACTACCTCAGGGGCCCAGCTGGTGCAAGGGCAGGGGAAGCCTAGGCTTCCTTCTGCCCCTTTGATCTCCTTATCTGGCCAGTGTCCTCAGTGGGTTCATTTGGGAGCTGCTTGGAGTTAATGAGTTCTCCAGGCTGCAAGGCCCACACAGCCTCCCCGCTGGGCCAAGGCCTTCACACTTTTGGGGCCTATGTTTTGACAAGTGCCAGAGCCGGTGGCTTCTGCTCCCCTGGCCCGAGCCTCCCCTGGTTGCCAATGTGTAAGGCTGGGAAATGAGGCCTTGCCGCCACCCCATCAAAACAGGTGAGAGTTCAAGCTTCAGCTGGGTAGGGGGCAGACGGGACAGGGAGGCCCCTTTCAGGCTCAGGGTCCAACCTCAGCCTTCATGCTGGAGCTGGGCACCACACTCCCACCCACTCTTGGCCAGCCCCATGACATAGTCTTGCTAATCAAAGGTGCTATGCAAAGGTAGCTTGCAGTCCCTAAACCCTGAGCCTGCTGGAGGCAGAGGCCCCAGAAGAAGGAAGCTACTCTGCTTGCACCACTAGCCTGCTTAGCATCAGCAGATACCACTAATTAACTATAGTGTCAGACTCATGGGCTATCTCAGCACCATCACTCCTAGGAGAGTGTGACCAATGTGGGTTAATGTTCTTGTCTTGCTCCACACTGCGGGTGCCAGTAAGGTAGGCACCCCCTTCACCATGGAGGGGAGAGGGGTTAAGCTCTGCTTCCTAGCCATGGGGTAGGAGGATCAGATCTCAAGGCACACACGTGGTCCTTCGGTCTCATTGTGCGGGCCTTGGCAGGTCTCCCGCTCTTGCTCACGGCACCCTGAGATAAGGGGACATGGGTAAAAACATGGAGCCTTGAGAGCTTTTCCCATGTCAGAGCTAGTAAGCCAGACCAGGTGTCTCTCAGTCTCTGTCTTGGGGCACAGCCCAGGCAGGCCCTACTTCATACACCGGGGCCTTGAGAAGACAGGGAAAGAAAGGTTTCTTGGCCCTAGCCAGGACCACATTGGCCACAAGTTCTGCAAGATGGAGCCCAAGACTCTGGATATATGACACTCTGGGCTCATGAGATGACTCACTGGATAAAGCCAGTTGCTTCCAAGACAGGCAACTAGAGTTTGATTCTCAATCCTCAGGGATCACAAGATGTCCTTGACACCACTAACGCACCTGCAAGTGTGTGTGTGTACACCCCATACATACAATAATGATGTTTTTAAAAATCTCTTCAAGCCGGGCAGTGATGACACACACCTTTAATCCCAGCACTTGGGAGGCAGAGGCAGGTAGATTTCTGAGTTCAAGGCCAGCCTGGTCTACAGAGTGAGTTCCAGGACAGCTAGAGCTACACAGAGAAACCCTGTCTCGAAAAAACAGAAAAACAAAAAACAAAAACAACAAAAAAACCTGTTCAAATTATGAAAGCACCTCCCCTTGGTCCATCACCCCTTGCTTGGGTCACAGGTGATGCAAGGCACACCAACTTAAAAGGCCCAGCAACAGAGGGCCCAATTTCTCCCTTCCTGTACCTCTTTCCCCATCACCTGAGCTACAAGTCTGCCCAGCAAGGCTCTGAGGTTCCTGAGGCTCCTAGGGGAGCCCTCCCAACCAGACCCCCACTCCCCCCTCCTCACACCTCTAGCTCTTGGAGCCACCGAGCTGGCACACCATATGGAATAGATTATTCTGGACTCGAGATAATCTGATTATCTGGTCCTGGGCCAGTTGGATGCTCAGCCAGTGGCAGTCACAGGCAGCAGAGGGGTGATGAGGAGGGAGGGGGTGGGAAAAGAGGAGAGAGATTTGGCAGATCACTCCTCCACACCCCCGGAAAGGCTCAAGAGGAAATGCCAGAAGCCCCGTGGGTCTGATGCTGGTTGATAATACCGAGGGGATAGGTATCACCTCTCTCTTTAGGGGTGTCATACTTATGATTCATGGTCTCATTCAGGTAGTTGGGGGGTGGCTCTGAGCGAAACCTCAAAGCCTTAGAGTGAAAATAGGAGAAATTGAGATATAAAAGGATTAAGAAGCTTGAGATAGCTAGCACAAAGCAAAGACGTAAACACATATGAATGCAGGAAACGATGGATCAGATACTCTGCCTGTGGAGATCTCTGCCGGTTTCTGAGATTTCTTGTGTTCTTGCATTCCCAGATGCTGCCAGCAGACGGCGATGCGCAGTCACTTGAAAGCGATTTATTTTTGCTGTTTTTTGTTTTTGTTTTTTTGACGTCTCCATGTCCCTAAGAGGCCAGAATGACCTCAAACTATACAACCCAGACTGGCCTGCAATTCCAGGAAATCCCTCCTGTTTCAGCCTCCTGAGTGCTGGGATTACAGGCATAGAACATCATGGAAGCTTTAAGCCTGAACCAGGCCAACCTTTCTCCAGTCTCTAGACTTTCCACTCTAGAGATGGAAATGTATCTGAGGTTATGCTCTAAGATGCTGGGATCATGAGGGAATGCCAGTGCCTCTCGGATGGCTTGGGCGAACCTGTCTGTTCATCAGCCCAGCAGGAAAATAGTTCTTATGAGTGGACAGCAGAGCAAGACAGGGTCTCCAAGAAATGAGAAGGGGGATCAGAAGCACACTCACAGCCCTAGGTCCAGATAAAGCAAAGAAAGAGTTGGTCTTGGTGGTGCATGCCCAAAGCACCAGCACTTGAGAGGTAGATGCAGGAAGATCAAGAATTCAAGGTCGCCCGGCAGTGGTGGTGCACACCTTTAATCCCAGCACTTGGGAGGCAGAGGCAGGTAGATTTCTGAGTTCGAGGCCAGCCTGGTCTACAGAGTGAGTTCCAGGATAGCCAGAGCTACACAGAGAAACCATGTCTCAAAAACAAACAAACAAACAAAAGAATTCAAGGTCACACTCAGCTATATAGTTGGTTTGAGAGTAGCCTGGGCTTCCTGTCTCCAGATAGACAGAAAGACAAACAGACAAAGTGAGAGGTCAGTCTCAAAGCTGAAATTCTACTCACTGGCTGTTTTAGATTCTTTGTGCCAGCAAATCTGGGAGGATCTGTAGACCCAGTTCAACTACCAACATGAGGAGGGAGGCTGTAGAGCTCCCAGAATCCCCGGCGTCTGCTGCTTGAAGGAAGCTGGGACAGGGCATTCCGCAGACAAGA
The DNA here is from genome assembly GCA_019843965.1 of Rhynchomys soricoides. Taxonomy (NCBI): domain Eukaryota; kingdom Metazoa; phylum Chordata; class Mammalia; order Rodentia; family Muridae; genus Rhynchomys; species Rhynchomys soricoides. Next base: position 17,202,040 of record JADRCH010000016.1, read on the forward strand.
GTAAAGTTTGGGGAGCTCTGGTCTCTCATCCACACCTCACCCTCAAGTAGTGAAGCACCAGGCAAGTATTCTACAGACAGGAGCAGGAGTGGGAATTCCATACCAAGTTCCCGGGGTGGCCAAGGCCCTCGGCTAGGTCCAGGGCATTGTCTCAATGGTACAGGTACCTGGCATTAATCCCAGGAAAGAGCTAGAGAAAGAGCAAATAGGGGAAGGGGCTATAGCTTACTCTGGCCATATGATTAAGAAAAGGAAGAAGTGCCTCATGGGGTCAGCATTTTGTGCTTAGAATGAAGGATCTGGTATAGTTGACCCTCTGCTCCTGAGGATCCTCTCCAAGGCAAGTCCAGAGATAGCCCTGGGCCTGACCCAGGAGGTTTCTCCACCCTGGAGATTATGTCCTGTCTCAGTTTCTGCACTCTCCTCAGCCACCCATCTCTGGAACGTGACTGGGCTAGCCTGAGGTTTCACAATGGTCTTCTATGTACCTTGCCTGGCCATTCTGAATGGGAACCTGTCGTGACTAAATGAGAGTAAAGGTACAGGCAAAAGACAAGCTCAGATGCCGAAAAACCCATTCAGTGTAAGACTGGATCTTAGCCAAGCCAAGCCACTCCAAATCTGTAAGACAGCTCTGCTCAGAAAGCAGCCTGTGGAGCTGTGTGTTTCACAAGGGCTTACAGTGTGTATGTGTATAAACACACAGACAAACTCCACGAGACTCACTGCCTGCAGTCACGTGTCCTTCAACTGTAAGGATATGATCTCCAAACATGATACAGGCAGTTTGGTCACCATGCAGAATACAGTGGCATAAACTTTAAATAAATAAATAAAGCCACAGCTTTACCATGTTGTGCACACTGGTGGCTGTATTGTTACCATGTAGTACCCAACTGTATACAATAATATGCTAGGGGAGGCAGGTCTGGGTTCACATTTCAAGAGAGATGTGAATCTTAACTGTAATGTTTACAGTTTTCACATGGAGACTCCATATGTATATTACCGAGGGGAAAATATTTAAGCTTTCTTCTTTTAACTTTTTTACATGTACAATCTATTGTTCTTTTTTTAAAAAGACTTTATTTTATGTATATGAGTACACTGTCACTGTCTTCAGACACACCAGAAGAGGGCATCAGATCCCATTACAGATGGTTGTGAGCCACAGAAGAATCAGGAGTTCAAGCTCATTCTCAGATACATTTTGAGTTTGAGGCTAGCCTGCGACATATAAAACAAACAAAAACCAGCCAGGCATGGTAGCACACACCTGTAATCACAGCAGTTGAGACTTCAAATGGAGCGGGGATGCGCAAGGCCAGTGCAGACTGCACAAGATGCTGTTGCAAACCAACTGACCAACCAACAGAAAGCACCTAAGGAAGGGTGCAAGTCTGGGAGCCTCTTGTGTGCTCAAGAGCCGGAACAGCTGGCCAGCAGAGGTGAAGCTGCCTTTGGTAGGATGCAGAGATGTGGCCTCTTCTCTCCGTGTTTTCTTACTTTTCTGCAAGATCTATGTGGGACTTTATCGAAAGAAAGAGAAGAAGTTGGAAAAGAGAGGAGAGGGGAGAGAAGAAGAAAAGAGCAAACATTGTGATCCCTACAGTCCAGATGGATGGACACCTCCCCTTCCACTCGGTCCCTCCTCTCCCCTGCAGCACTGGCAGGTGCCTAGTGCAGGCCCCATCTCCCATTTCACAGATGCTGCAGATGAGACTGAAACCCGGACTATGCTGGCCCTGGGTTAGGAGTTGCCTCCCCTAGGCCTTGTTGCCCTGCCGAGCTTAGCCTTCTGGTCAGAGGAAAGCAGAGAGTGGGCTCCAGGCCCCAGCTGTGGCACAGCTCCTTCGATGCCTGTGACCCCAGCCCCTCCCTGCTTCCCCAGCCAACAGCACTCTTCCACACCCTTCACCACATATGCACTGGTCCTGCCCCAGGCCCACTGGGCCCTGCCCTGTCCCGGCTCCAGCCGGAGCCTGGTGTAAGCACAGGGTCCTCATTCCCTTCCAGCGGCATCGCATCACACTGCCTTCCTGAGATCAAACTCCCTACCCAGCGTGAGCACACCATCTCCTGCCCCTCCCCACCCCATCCTGGGGTTCCAGTATCCCTTGCCCTACCCAGCCAGCCCCAGACTTCTGGGTCTGTCTCATACTTTTCATTTTGTCAGCAACCCCTCCCTCTACATGTAGAAAATCCACAATTTCAGGCCCTCCCTTACCACGGAGCCCAGCCCTAATTGCCTTCTCTGATTTCCAGGAACACTTTGCACACCAGGTCATGCCGGGTCTCAGAGCTGACCTCTCAGTCCTTTCCCTCCTCCCCTGACTCAAGAGCAGGCCACTTGTCCCTTAGCCCTGGTCCTAGTGTAATAAATAGACTGTAAATCAAAGCCAGTTGCCAGTGGGTTAGAATCTGGCTCTACTTGAGATAGCACCTCCATGGGCAAGAACAGCACTGTGGGATGAGCCGTGGGATTTGAACTCAGAAGTGAAAAGTGCTCAAAACAGGTGCTTCTGAGGCCTGGCAAGGAAAAACCCAGGTCCTGGGGCTTCTTTGTGCCTTGCCCTGGTGGTTGTCAGTTTCTGGGGCTCCCTTTGATACTGGTGGTGCTCTGCCAGACAAAGCCTTGTCAACAGGCATCCTTGAGTGTGCCCAGCATCAAACATCAGTCTCGGGACCATATGAGCCGACTCAGACCCATGAACACCCTCCATTTCTGGTCCAGGGACACAACCCTGCCTTTACTTTGGCTCCTGCCCAGAATATTCTCTGGGGCTTTGAGGAGCCTCTGCTGGCTGTTTTGGAGGCCCTTGCACACTCCAGTTCCCAAGTTAACACCTTCTGCCCTGAGGGAGGCAGCCTTCGTGTCAACAGGCAGCCAGAAGGTGTGAAGGCAGCCAGTGCCTGGCCCAGGGGGAGCCCAGGCTGGCCCCCTCCACTGGGCAGTAATGAGAATACCACCCAGCCCTGCAGCCCCTGTCCACCTGCTCATGCTGTGCCCTCCTGCCCTCTTTTCCCACAGCCTGACACCCTGAGCCAGGAGACTCATGGGAGAAGGCAGAGAAGCCAGACCTGTGGTCAGAGGCCAGGCCTTAATTTAGCCTCAGCTTCCTGGATCTGTTCCTAAATATGCACAGCTATCAAGGACAGGTTGGACCAGATACCTCACTTCCTACCTCCCCCCCCCCCCCGGCATGTTCGTATGCACACACACACACACACACACACACACACACACACTA
>JADRCH010000016.1:17205390-17353185 GCA_019843965.1 Rhynchomys soricoides
CCCCCCCCCCCCCCCCCCCCGGCATGTTCGTATGCACACACACACACACACACACACACACACACACACTACCCAGTGTCCTCTCTCTGGTTCTGGGCCTCTTCTCTGGCGAAGCTCTGAGGCTCCAGACCCACGAGTCCACTCTGTGGACTTGTCAGGGGCTAAAGCAGTCATCTACCCAGCAGGGTCAGGCTGCTCATTCTTTCATATGGCAGCTGGAGGCAAGGGCTGGAGTAACTGTTAGTGTAACATTAGGGCCACTTACTACTCTTAGAGTGGACCTTGGTTTCGTTCCCAGGCCCCATAAGCTGGCTTACAACTGTCAAAACTGAAGTTACCAACTGAAGGTACAGATGGCTGTGAGCCACCATGCAGGTGCTCGGCCTCTGGAGGAGCATCATCAAGTGATCTTAACCACTGAGTCATCTCTGCAGCCGTTCTGAAAGGTTTCTTTTTCTGAGATAGGCCTTTACTCTGTAGTTCAGGCTGGCCTAGAACTCAGAACATAGGCTAGACTGGCATCAAAACTGCAGCATTCTCGGCTTTGGTCTCAGAAGTGTTAGGATTTTGGGTCTGAGCCACAGTGCCTTTTCTTGCTGCACTGAATACCCCCAAATCCTTTGGCTAGTTCTCTAGTGACCAGCCTGGAGCCCCTCACCTAACCTCCCTTCTCTGAGCAAGGGCCTGTCTCCAGGCTCATCAATTGTGGCCTCTGGTTTTGCCCCTTACTGCCTGGATAGCAGGAGCTTCACTTTTTTGGGTGAAGGCCCCGGCATCTTGCCAATTCAAGCACAGCCTGGGGTTTGCATTCCATGCTGACAGCCTTCCCGAAAGTACTGCTTGCTGCTCACCTGTTGCCTCCCAAACCTGAAGTTTCACAAGGGTGCATGTGGTTCTGTGCACCCCGTCTTATTACAGCTGATGGAGGCAGGTCACTCTCTCTCCATGGCTTTGGGTTCTGGCTGGTAGCCATCACTGGGTATGGGTCTCACTCTAAATTAGATCACACCATATCTTAGCTCGAGATCATAACCTGTCAGTTCCTGGGCTCTAGAGCCTGCAGCCTATCACTAGCGACTTGTTCCCGGTGAACATGTCCCCGTCATCTTCCGGAACACTAACTCTGATTTGAATTCACTTGACCAAGCTTCACCAGCTGACTTGGCTCCTCTGTCAATGAGGTAAGCCAAACACAACCTCAAAATGTCAGCTTAACATGGTGATTTAATATTAAAGAAATTCAAAAGTACCCCATGTTGCTGTCAGTTACAGGGGTTTCTTTTGCCTCCTGCATCCTCGGTGTGTGGTTTTGCATTGGAATTATGGGACGAAAGCTCAAGTTCCAGTCAGTGCAAACGGCAGGAATGTAGTTTCAGAGTCTTGAGGTAGTTTCCCAAGCCTGGAGTGTTAAGTGTAGCTGCAATACAAGCTAGTCAGGAGACTGGGGCAGGAGAATCACAAGTTTGAGTCCAACCTAGGTAGCACAGTAAGAATCTGGTTTTTGTTTATTTTTAAGCTTTTCTAGAAAACCTAACCAATGAAAACCACTGAGATCTAGTTGGCCTTTTAATATGCAGGAGAAACCAGATTATAGGCAGGCCTTGCCAACACCCACAGCAACACAGTTCCCATTATTAAGGAAACAGGAGCCAAAGGTTGGAACAGAGGCAGGGTGAGCAATGAGCATGGTGCATACTCCTGAAGCCCATGCACCTACAAATTCTGCTGGCCTGATCTAGCCTCTTCCTCCTGTCACAGGAGAGCCTATACATCCAGCACACTGAGGCCCAGACTCCAACCTCCTTATCCACAGCACAGCAGGGCAGACAGAAAGACTAGAGGGCAAGACTCAGACCTAACTTGCTTGTGGAGCAGATTCCAGCACAGTAACTACCTGGCTTAGGCACATTTGCATTGAGAGGATGCTTCAGAGCTTCAGGGCTTCAGGGGATCAGGGAAGCAGTAGATTTTTCTGATACCTGGGTCAGAACCCCACCCCCAGCAGGAAGTAGTTGTGAGTTTCCATTTCTGGTCTAGCCTGCCAGCACCTACAGCTCTGCATGAAGCTCAGGTGACCACAAGACCAAGAATGTCCCTATGCTGGCTTCACAGAGGAAAATGGTGGGATGGGAGTGGGGGAGGAGGGGTACCCAAGGCCAGCTCTGAGAATCCCAGAGAACCAGAACAATTTCTTCCTGCCAGGGCTGGCTCAGAAGACACCAGTGTCCTCACAGTCTAGTCTATTCCTTGACTCCATTTGCTGCTCCTGAACTTGCTATTGAGTGGAATGTCAGCTCTGGGCTAAACGTTAGGGTACATGCTGTCTTACCTCACCCTGAAATGAGAACTCTCACCTCATAAGAGGTAATACTAAAGTTGGGTCAGGCATCATAGAGAAAGTGCCTCCCAGCACTTGGAAGGCAGAGGCAAGTGAATCTCTGTGAGTTTGAGGCTAGCCTGGTCTACATAGTGAGTTCTAGGACAGCCAGGGCTACAAAGTGAGACTATGTCTCAAAAAAAGTTTTTTTAATTAAAAAAAAAAAAAGATAAAAGAAAAAGAAGGAAAAAGAAAACACCAAAGTTAAATAAGTTGTCACAGTCCTCTTAGCTCAAAAGGGATGTAGCTAGGACCAACGCTACAGCCCAAAACAGTAGCCATTAATCCATACAGCCTCTTTGTACCAAATGGAGGCTGATGAAAGACAGACTCTAGTCTCCCTTTGGGCGAATAAAGCTGGCATGAAGTGTGCCCTATGTTTCAAGGGCCTGGCTGAAGGGCCCAGTGAAGAGCCAGGTTCTGAAACCCTATAGTCGGCCTAGAACCTGGGCTCCCCCACCATAGAAGAAACAGGCCAGACTATCCCAGAGAGGGTACAGTGCAATGTGTCATGTTCAGGGCTCTGTGCTGGAGTCAGGCTTTCTAACTTACCAACTCTTTTCGCAGGAAATCCCTCAGGCTGGCTGTGCAGGCCAGGGAGGAAGTAATGTTGGAAAGTCAGAACTGTCTGGAGATCATAAAGCCAGGCTACTCCTTCCTTCCTTCCTTCCTTCCTTCCTTCCTTCCTTTTCTTCCCTTCTTTTTGGAGATGACAGGGTCTCAAGTCCACCTACCTGGCCTTGAACTCCATCCGTAGCTGATGCTGACCGTGAATTACCAGCTCTTCTATCGTCATCTCCCAAGCGCTAGGATTACAAGCATGAGAAACCACGCCCAGCTCTATCCAGTCTACATATTGCATTCCACAACTGCATGTTTAGCTGTCCACACACTAGCAGAACACTCACAAATCAATAATAAATGGTGGGATTTTTGTTTTGAGAAGCATGAATTACAGAAACGTTTATCTGAAAATTCAAGTGACCGTTTTTTGTGGTTCTGGGGACTGACCTGGGGCCTTAGCCATGGTAGGCCAGAGGCCAGTGCTTTACCACTAAGCTCCATCCCAGGACATCAGTCTAAAATTTCAGATGTAGATCAAGATAAGCATGAAGAGCCACAGCATCTGAGGCAGAAGCATTTCCATGAGTTAATGTCCAGCTTGAGCTAAGAGTGTCCGGCTTGAGCTAAGAAAATTAGATAGAGCTTGGCATGGTTTCTCATGCTTGTAATCCTAGCGCTTGGGAGGTGACGACAGAAGAGCTGGTAATTCAAGGCCAGCATCAGCTACGGATGGAGTTCAAGGCCAGCCAGGTGGACTTGAGATCCTGTCGTCTAAAAAGAAAGAAAGGAAGGAAGGGAGGGAGGGAAGGAGGAAGGAAGGAAGAAAAAAGAGAAAAAGAAAAAGTCTGGATGGTTTTAGGCTTTCTCTTGATGTGATAAAACCCCACAAACAAAAGTAATTTGGGAAGAAAAGGGTCAATTTTCCTTATATTTCTACACCACAGTTCATTGAAGAAAGTCAGAGCAAGTAAGGCAGCAATCTAGAGGCAGGAGCTGCTGAAGAGGCCATGGAGGGGTGCTGCACTTGCTTCTTACAGCACCAAGGACCATCAGCCCAAGGATGGCCCCACCCACAATGGGCTGGGCCCTCCCACATCTGTTACTAATTAATAAAATGCCCCACAGGCTTGTTAGCAGCCCAATCTTATGCAGACAGCAACTCACTTGAGGTTCCTTCTTCTCAATGACTTCAGTTTGTGTCAAGTTAACACAAACTAGACGGCACAAGGATGTTGGGGGGATTGTTGCAAACGTGAAGACCTGAGAACCACATCCAGTAGGCCACAACAGTTCTGAAGATGGAATCTGCTTCCAGCACACTGTTCTGGGAAGGACACAAGTCAGTCAGAAAGACTTTCAGGGCTGCTGTGGCCTATTTGATATGGTTTGAGTATGTTCCCACAGGTTCCAGAGTTAGAATTTTAGTTCTTTGTATGGCAATGTTGAGGTGATACAGAAACGGATTCTGTTGGCATCTACCTATAATGCTAACACTTGAGAGACTGAGGCAGAATCAGTCCCAAGTTCAAAGCCAACCTGGGCTCTATGCATGAAGACTGTGGGGACTTTTAAGAGATGGTATATCAGAGGTAGCTGGGTTGTCCTTAATAGGATGTGTTCTCACAGGGCCCCAGTCAGTTCCTACCATTGACAATTGTTACAAAAAGAGCAAAATTGCCAGGTGTGGTAGCTGGGACAGGCCTTTAATCCCAGCACTTGGGAGGCAGAGACAGAGAAGGGCAGAGCTCAATATTCATGGCCAGTCTGATCTGCATAGTGAGACTCTGTCTGAAGATGGGGGCAGGTATTTTAAAAAAAATAAATTAGCTTTTAGAAAAATCAAAAAATAATAGAAAAAGGAGTTTTGTTTGGTTTTCAGCACTGGGGATAAAACCTGGGTTCTTGCCAGGCAAGTGGTTGACCATTGAGCTCACCCTCAGTCCTAGGAGATGGAAATTAAAATGCAGGAAATCTCCCAGCAAATGAAGCAATGAGATAAATCAAGAGATGTAAATTAGAGAAAAAGAGAACTCATCCTAGGAGTTCAATTCAAACACAGAGCGAGACCCTACCTCAAAAAAAGAAAAAGAAAAAGAAAAAGAAAAACAGAAAGAAAGAAAGAAAAAAGATGGACGGAGTGATGCACACGTTTTAGCCTGGTCTACACAGAAAGTTCCAGGACAGCTCAAACATTCCAGGACATAACAGAGAGACAAGAAATAAATGTCTTACAGTTCTGAGGGCTGGGACATTCCAAAGCACAATGCTGACATCCGGCCTCATCTGATGGCAGAAGCCATCACATGCAGAGGCAGAGTGAGCACAGGAGAAGCTTGCCTTGAGAGTAGAGCCCTCATGGCCCCGTCACCTCCCAAAGGCTCCCCTGCCTTTCCTACTGTTGAGCTGGGGAATATTTCAACACAGGAGTTCCAGGGGATTTACCAAAGCTTAGTAAGTACAGTGTACTTCCCAAGGACACCCAAGTTCATGAGTTTACATGGCTGCAACAGCTGAGCTAGAAGATCATGGGCAACCACCCAGGGCTGTCACTCTGGAGAGTCACTGGGCCTTTAGGGAGCTGTGGCTTAATCTGTCAGGTTTCCATTTCTCACAGTGAAATGTTTATTTGGTTATGTAATTTATGTAATGTAAAATGATAACATTTACAAAGCATTGTTTACTCTAGGCTATGCCAGTTAAGTCAATTCTTGACAACTTCTTTTTTTTTTAAACAGGGTTTCTCTGTGTAGCCCAGGCGTTCCTAGAACTTGCTCTGTAGACCAGGCTGGCTTTGAGCTCACAGAGATTTGCCTGCCTTTGACTCCCTAGTGCTGGGAGACTTCTTGAAAACTTTTTTAAAAATGTTTTATTTATAAATAAATAATAAAAGCTCTCATGCCTGTACGTGCACCATGTGTGCCTGTTGGATCCACTGGAATTGAGGTTACAGACAGTTGTGAGCTTATCATGTGGGTGCTCGGAATCAAACCCAGGTCCTTGGCAAGAGCAACGAGTGCTCTTAACCACTGAGCCATCTCACCAGTCCCTCTTAAGTATTCTTGTCACATTCACCTCAACTGATATTTTAAATTATATTACCCTTCTGCTCAAAAATCACAAAGGCTTCCCATGGCCTTGAGAGGAAAACTCAACACAGTCTTGGTTCCAGGTGCACCTGGCCCTCCCACCTCCACTCTAGCAGCTCCCTGGCATCCCACCCCCCAGGCCTTTCCCTTCTAGAACATTCTCCATGTCCCCTCTCCCTAATGAAACAACGCTCTTGGTTCAAGACCCAGACGGACCTGCTCAGCCTCTGAGGCTAAGGCCTGACTGCCCCAGAAGCTCATTTAGCCCTTAGCTATCCACCTCAGCTCCTCTCCTAGAGATCATGCTGGACATGGGTGCCTTGTATAAGTTGTAACTGATGCTAAGGAGAGCCCGTACTTGGTCAGTTTTATTACCTCAGCTATTTCTCATAGCAGTCCTGGGAGCAGACGCCATACTTAGTCCTGCTTTGCCAACCAGAAGGACAAGCTCAAGCAAGTTAAGGGCCCTGCACAAAAGCAAATGAGTGCCCATAAGCACTTTGAAATGTTAATGCTTGGGTTTTATTTGTTTTAGTTTTTTAAGATCTCATGTAACGCAGGCTGGCTCCAAACTTTCTATGGACTTGAACTCCTGATCCTCTCGTCCCTACCTTCCAAGGTCTTGGATTATAACCATGAGCGCTGACTGGTGACAGAATTGGCCTTTTTTGTTTTGTTTTTCTTTTCTGGGACAAGTTCTTAGTGGGTAGTACAGGCTGACCTCCCCTCCTCCCAATTCTCCTGCCTCAGTCTCCCAAGTGCTAAATTATTGGTATATGACACCACACCTGTGTCAGTCCCTTCTTTATAAAGTGTAGGTGCAACTAAAGCCCATTGCAAGCGCTTTCAGGATCATTCCAGGGAGGGCCAGAAGTCACTCCATGCAGCAGTTATTACTGAGATGAGAAAACCAAAGTCTCTAAGAAATTAGGTGACTTCAAGGTGACACAAAGCTTCAAGTTGGCTTTGGTATCCACCTCCTTCCATTTCCACTTCCCACCCTTTTCCCTGGAGGGCTCCATCTTTAGTGGGTACAGATATGCGGACAATGAGAGTTTCTATGTATTTCAGCAAATTAGCTAACGCGGGGATCTGAGGAAGCCCACTGTGCTGGTCCGATCCAACACAGGCATAGCCCATTAAAGGTTAATGATGAAGGGTGGTCACTCTGTTGAGCCAGTGAGGCACGGGAGGGCCATCCAGGTACCCAGCAGCCATCCACAGTGGTGGTGGGTTTGGGTGAACTCACCCTGCAGTAGAGGGGCGGAGTGGTGTGGGGGCTCAGTGAGAAGCTTAGCAACTCCATCCAGATGCGAATTGTCCCTCCCACACTTCCCGGCAGCAGGGGCCTCCATTAGAGCCTTCGAGGGGTCAGAATCCACACCTCCGCAAATGGGCCCGCTTTCCCAGGGCCCCCCTGCCCAGACTTTCCCTGGGCTCTGTGGGTTTTGACACCTCTCTGCAACCTGGCAGGGGACCACCTCACACCTTTGGTCCAGATAAAAGCTAGGACCTGGAGGTGACCGGTCCAGCTTCCCAGAGTCACACCAGTCATGGCCCAGTCGCTTCCTCCCCAGAACCTCCAGGGCCTCGACCACTGGGTCTTCTCCCAGGGCTGGGGCTGGGCTCAGCACTGCGACTCCACCTCTCCGGCCTCGTCCTCAGATTCATCCGGTTCTTGTCCTTGCTACGCCACCCGCCGGCCCTCACAGTCCGCAGGCCCGGCCCGCAGCGCACGCCATACCCAGGCCGCCCCGACGGCTCCCCGACGAGCGCGACCGGCGCCCGCAGGAGGACAGCGGCAGAGCGCCAGCGAGCGCGAGAAGCTGCGCATGCGCACACTCGCCCGCGCGCTGCAAGAACTGCGCCGCTTCCTGCCGCCGTCGGTGGCACCTGCAGGCCAGAGCCTGACCAAGATCGAGACGCTGCGTCTGGCCATCCGCTACATTGGTCACCTGTCGGCCCTGCTGGGCCTCAGCGAGGACAGTCTGCGGCGCAGGCGCCGACGGAGTGCGGACGCCGCGTTCTCTCACCGATGCCTTCAGTGCCCTGACGATGGCAGCCCCTCCCAGGCTCAGATGCTTGGTCCTGGCCTGGGATCAGCCATCAGTAGTGGGATGCCCTGGGGGTGCCCGCCTGCTTGTCCTGGACCCATAATCTCACCTGAAAACCTTGGGAGCAGGATCTCCAATGTGGATCCCTGGGTGACACCTCCTTATTGTCCCCAAATACAGTCACCCTTACACCAATCCCTAGAAAGAGCCGCTGACACCTCTCACTGGGCACCACCCCAAGCATGTACTGGCATGCAGATATCCCCAGAGACTAGGAACAAGACTGGACACTGGACACCATCCACTGAACCTGCAGAGCTGACTAAGGTGTACCAGGTAGGTCCCAGGACCCCTGCCGTTTTCTCCAGAGGCAATCCTGGACTTCGGTTGGAACTAGAGTAGATGGTCTCTCGTTTGTACAGGGTCTCCTACTTTTCAGGCCCCAGGTTATCCAACGAAGGGGCAGATGGAAGTAGCTTTATTGACACTTGTAGAGGAAGAGATGAGGCCCTGGGAGGTTACAGACACTGCCATAATTGCCACCTCTGCTATGCAACTGTCACCACAGCTTGGGGAAGAGAGGATGGCCCTTGGACTTACACAGAGACCAGGGTGGAAGATGAGGGCCTTCACTATTCAGGAAGTTCTAAGTTCAGTGCCTGAGTGAGGCCCAGGGGTATTGGCAGCGCTTCCTGAATAGATCCTTCTGGAGCTGGTGACCTGAGTGTTTTCTTTGAGATTCATTCATCCATAAATTACTTGTGATCCATAAAAGATTATATTGATGACTAAGTTTTACTAAGTGCTCACTGTTTGCCTATACCATTCTTTGTACTTTACTTATATCTGATTATCCAGCACTATGATGCTAATATAGCACTATGAAGCATTAACACCCCCATTTTACAGGTGGGAAAACTGAGATGAAGAGACTTCATAGCTAGTGAGTAGCAGAGCTGGGATTTGAATGTAGGCAGTGGGTCTCCAGAACCAGTGTTCTTGATCTCTGTGCTCCACTGTAAAACCCAAGGCCATCCAGACAGCACCAGCTACACTGGGGAAAGAGCCAGGTTTGAAATCTCCAGTCAGTGACCAGGCCATAAACCCTTCCTGTTTTTCTTGCAGAGTCTTTCTGTGTCTCCAGAACCCTGCCTGTCCCTGGGAAGCCCACCTCTCCTGCCCCTCTCGTCATGCCAGAGACTACAGCCTCAACCTCAGTGGAGCTGCTGGGGCCACAATGCAGAGGTGCTCTCCAACTCTGAGGATCAGGGTTCCAGCCCTGCTCTCCAGCTTCCTGTGGCCAGCCCCACCCCCAGCTCAGGCCTACAGCTCAGTGGCTGTCCTGAGCTTTGGCAGGAAGAACTGGAAGGACCCCCACTGAATATCTTCTACTAATATAGCTGTACCTGCACCCTGCCCGTGGGTGTGGAGTTGGGTTGCCTTGAAAGTGCCTTTATCTGCCTCTTCTGTGACATTTTGAGCTCTCCTTAGCTATGGATCTCCTTTTCCAGATGATGCCTTTCATGGAAACAGTGTCTGGGACAGATAAACAAAGGGTACCTTCCCTGGCGGGAGGAGGGCTGTGACAAGACCCTCCACATCTAGGTCTCTTCTAGAGCAGTGGCTCTCAACCTTGCTGATGCTGTGACCCTTTAACACAGTTCCTTATATTGTGGTGACCCCCCCAGCAATAAGATTATCATTATTGCTATTTTATAACTGTAATTTTGCTACAGTTATAGTCATAATGTAAATATCTGTGTTTTCTGATGGTTTTAGGTGACCCCTGTGAAAGGGTCGTTCAACACCCTCCCTCTGTCCCCCAAGGGGTCACAACCTACAGGCTGAGACCCACTGTTCTAAAGGCTCAGAGTTCTGCAGAGCACAAGTTGATCTTCTCTGGGAATGGGGTGGCCCGAGAGTGGAGGATAGGGTAGGTCCATGCCCTGCTTGCTGGTGACAGCTGGCCAGAATCTTATATGCTGGTTTTATCATTGTTTTATTATTAAAAAAAAAAAAAAAGAAAAGAAAAGAAATCAATGAAATTTGTTTGCTTCTGATTTTCTTCTATTGGCATATATTTCCTTGCCTTTTTAAAGGAAGACATTTTTCTGTTGGTCAGATAACAAGTCTGCTACTCTAAGCCTGCCAAGGTTGATGTGGGCCCCAGCTTGTCACTTTGACAGTGTTTGCTGTATCTGGGTACAGAGGCCAGGAGCTCCACCTGGCCTACAGTGATAGGTGGCTGAGCCTTGGGGGTTGGGGGGTGCATATGTGTGTGCGTGCAGTCATGGGCAAGCATGGGGATACTAGATGCTCAGACACCTGAGAGGTAGGGCTCTTTCACAGTTATAAGAAAGGTGGTGCTAGACACCTTTAATCCCAGCACTCCAGAGACAGAGCTAGGCAGCTCTCTGTGTGTTGGGGCCAACCTGGTCTACATATCAAGTTCCCAGGGAGCCAGGGCGACACTGAAAGAGCCAGGTTGTCTCAAAAAACATTTTTCTTATTTTGTTTCAAATGATGCTGAATCACCCCTCCTGGCTAGGTCCAGTTTTAGTTGTGTGGACCACCATGACAAATACCACCAACTGGGTAGCTTGGAGGACAGAGACTTAACATTAATTCTAGATGCTGGAAGCTCAAGACCAAAGCATAGGCAGGCTTAGCTGTTTCTGGGGCCTCTACCCTTCCTTATCTTGAAGAAATCCTCCTCTTCCTTTTATCTGTGTAATAATCTTTTACAGGGATACCAGTCATGCTAAGTGTGTGTGTGTGGGGGGGTGTATGTGTGTTGCATATGAGTGTGCAGGTGCTCACACACCCATATGTGGGGTACAGAGTAAGTACTAAGGCTCCCCTCCTCTACCACTGCATTTGAGACAGAGTCTCTCACTAAACTAGAAGCTCACTGGGCTAGCCTGCACCTTACTGCCTTGAGACAGAGTCTCTCACTAAACTAGAAGTTCACTGTTTGGGCTAGCCTGCACCTTACTGCCTTGAAACAGAGTTTCTCACTAAACCAGATGCTCACTGTTTGGGTTAGCCTGGCTGACCATCTCAGGATCAGGATCACTTTCTCTGCCTCTCAATGCTGGGGCAGCAGACAGACCCAGCCATTCCTAGGTTTTTTGGTTTTGTTTTGTTTTGTTTTGTTTTTACAAAGTCCTGGGGATCCTCTGCTAAAGGGCAAGCACTCTGACAGCCATTTCCCCAGTCCCTCCTCCCCATTTGATCTTAATTCCCTCTTAAAATAACTGTCTCCATTCTGAGGTACAAGGCTCCACTTGCTTTCTGTCGTTGTAATTAAAAAGATAACATTATTCTTGGCTCATGGTTCTGGAGGTTCCTGCGGTTCCAGTCTAGATCAAGTTGCTTTTGACCTCATGAAAACAAGAGTGCATGAGAGATCAGAGCACTCCCAGAACATAGAAGTCCTCCAGCAAGGTCTCACCTTCCAACCGTACCATCCTGGGTACCAAGCAGGGAGGGCGCAGACAAGGTCGAAATCAGAGCAAGGGGCTTCAACCCGAGCTTTAAGGAACTCCATTCAGCCTGATGCTAAGTGCCAGAGGAAATTTCTCCCCACTAATCAGGTCAATTATAGGGAGACCCATAATCAGTGCCTGAGTTCTAAATGCTAAATGTAAAGATGAGGATTGCACACGGGGACCGTTTTGTTCTTCGGTTGGACTAGACCATCAGTCCTGTTGCTTAGATTTGGCCCATCTTCTGTAAGGCCTAACAGGCTCTGGGGAAAGGATATGGTGATCTATTCACAGTCGATGCTTTGAGATGATTGGGGGAGAGACAGAGTTAAAGAGCGAATATCAAAGGAGGCAAGATTAAGAGGAATCTTGTAAGATCGTGATCAACTTTCTTCCTGGGTAGCAGATTCTCAGACTGGGGATTAGCTCAGTTGGCACAGTGCTTACCTCACATGCAGGAGGCCCTGGGTTCAATCCCCAATACCACATAAAACTGGACACAGTGGTAATCCCTGCAGGGGGGAGGGGATGGAGGTAGGAGGATCATGCTCAGCCACACAGCAAGTTCAAGGCTAGCATGGGATGTATCAGACTCTGGGTCAAAAACAAGTCACCAAAACAGCCTAGGGAAGAGAGGGAGGAAGGTATTGATTCCCTGCCCAAGATCTTGGCCATATATGGGGGCCTTTCATGTGTGAGGACCTTTGCCCTATGTGACAGTCCATTGTCTGTTGACCTACTGAGCCTCAGTTTCCCCCTCTCCTAAAGGGAAAACTGACTTAGGTGATTATCAGAGGTCCATTCTTTTTTTTCATCCGTTAGAAGTGGTTTACTTCCAACTTCTTCCCCGGGGACTGTCGCTCATCCTGGAAAAATGAGAAAACTCTACAGCATGTGTGTGAGTACACACACACACACACACACACACACACACACACGCCCCACTTATTCCAGTGCATGGGAATCAGCTCTTCCTTACTAACTGTGGTTAGCTTTGAAACTCCTTTGAGGATGTTTCTTCAAATGTGGCGTGGAGATCATAACAGACTCCACCTGCCCTTCAGGGTTCCTATACTTGGCACATGGTAGCTGCTCAATAAATGGAATTGCTGAGTGTGGTCATAGCCCCTCTGACTCAGTCAGGTGACTCCCAAACTCGATTAGGTATTGAGCCACCTGACACAGAGTCCCCCTGAGAGAGGGACTTGGAGGGTTGGATGCAACTGTTCTTCCTCACATGTTCATTTTCCAGTTGAGGAAAGACATCTAGGAAAGAGAGAAACTTCCCATAGCCCCCATCTAGGTGTAGGAATCCTGCCTGTGACTTCAGTCTGCTGCTCCCTGCTTCCCAATGGGACATGGGTCTTCGTGCTGGTCTCATTAGATCTGACCCGAAGGCAGAACCAGACAAGTGTCAAAGCTTCCTATGATTCACATTTTTGTAGGGTGAGCTCCCAAAGGGATGGAGGGAGGTGCTCCCAGCCACAGCCCTCAACACTGAGGACCCTCCTACCAGCTACAATGAGGTATGAACATCCTCTGGAGTGTGGCAGCCTTGGTTTCCAGTTCCTTTCTCTGTGTTCACCACCTGTGGGGACCATGCACCTCAATCAACCCAATCAACGGCCTGGCTGGAGCTTCCTGGAAGGCTAGCCAGCCTGATGCTTCTGGAGTAACAAGAGGTACCTCAAGTAACTGCCACCTCTTTTTGTCCCCTAGAAGCAGGCAGGCTCAGTCCTGCCTCTCAGAACTGTAACCCCTCCCTGTGCCCCCACCCATCCAGTCTTTGAGTCTCATGCAGACTGCCCTGAACTACATTTGAAAGCAGCAAGAATGGAGATGTCCGTGCCTATCTGGATGACTGGGGACCCTTTTATCATCTTTAGGAGAGGCATACTGCCTGAATACTCTAATGGCCCTGCGAAAAAGATGCCAATACTGGCTCTACATGCAGGCAGATGAGGCTTGCTTGGCTCAGAATCAAGGCTGTACTAACCTTCAGATGCGTTGCTGCCGCTGCTGCTATCAGAGGCATCTTCATCCCTGATGGTAATGAGGAGTTTATGTCCTGGCAGGCAGAGGCTGGACAGGCAGTTGGCAGCCTGCACTCTAGTTAGTCTCTGCTCTGTGAGCTTGGCCAAGCTCCTGTGGACAGGCTTTTGTCTCTGGGTATCTTAGCTGCATCTCACGGACTGGCATCCTCTGGCCATACAGGGCCTTATGAGTGCCAGCATTTTAAGGAGATGGGAACAGGAGCTTGTAAATGTGGGTGTCACAGACTCTTGCTCAGCTCCAAGTAAAGGATAGTTTACCACTAACCTGTAATGACAGAGCCAGAGGCTAGCTCCTATGCTCTCAGGCCTTAGTGAGGCTGTGTTGCTCATTAGGCTTGATCCATAGCCGTAAAAAGTTCAATTAAGAACAGAACAAAACACAAAACACCTAAGATAAAGATAAGTCTATGATCATTTAGCATCAGCTAAGTAAGAGAGGGTGCAGGTAGAAAACTCTCTCTCTCTCTCTCTCTCTCTCTCTCTCTCTCTCTCTCTCTCTCATAAGCCAATTCTCCCCTTTAATATCCACAGAGCCCAAAACCCACCAGGGACCCAAAATGGTGAGACTCACCCCTCCCCCAGCCGAATGCCAGAAGGTCAAGTGCCAGTCATGGCTGCTGGGTACTGGCGACAGGAAGGGTTGGTGCTAGAGTGAAGGAGCAAGCCTCCCGCAGGTCCCCTTCACCAAGGCTGGCTACAGGATCTTGCCCTTCCTTGCCTTTTGATATGCAGATAGAAGGAGAGAAGTTGGGAGCTTTCTTGGCCCCAGTACCTGACCACCCCCTTCCCACTTGGGAAGAAGGGTTGCCTGGAGCCAGATGAGGCTAGGAATGGTGGTACTTGCCTCTCAAGGGTCAGGCCATGTGTGAAGTGGCACAGCCATATCCACTAGAAACGGAGAGTTGTGAAGCCAGCACAGCTGCTTAGCACAGTTCTAGCAAAGCTGAGCGGACCGCTACAGAGGCTGTCCTTCTATCTCTTACTTCTGTGTTCTGGTCTCTACCTGTTGCATTCCTGGGGACTTTCTGCATTATGATTCATTTTATGTCTTTTCCTGAGAAAACTTATGTCTGAGTCTTTTTAGGAAAATCCTAAAATTAACTTTATTTGGCCACTATGTAGACGTTTTCCTTATGCCCTGGAGATCATTGAGCACAGATAAGCACAGAGCTAGATGAGGAATCTTCTTGGGGTGTCTGCCCCTGAGCAAACTCAAACAAACGGCATAGTTGGTGCAGGGCAAACAGAGACAACTGACAAACCCTGACTAACCAGGAGAAAAGTAAGGTTTTCCTGTACAATAGACTTAGAGCTCTCTGAAAATGTAGTTTACAGATAGGGGGTCCTGCAGAGTACACCCCTAGAGAAATAGAATTCAGTAAATAAGAGAGATTGACTAAAATAAACTTTTCCTACTTTGTAGTGTAGATGATGAAACATTTAAAAGAAGCTTGGTATTAGTCTTTGCTATTCACAAAAAGATGGGTTCCAGATATCTTCTGTTTGTGTGGAGTGCTTTAAGACTGCATACACTGCCAGGCTACAAGCACGCTGTCATATAGTAAATGTGTTTATTTTGGAGGAGGCGTTCTTTAGATTCTTTACATTGGAGTTATGGGGCTGATAATAAGAATGAAATCTGTTCTGTTTGTATTTTCTGATTGTAACTGAACTTGTAGCCTTGGACATATAATGAAAAGCCAGACATATATTCTGTATCACTTGAATAATAGTCTCTTTGTTCTGCAAAACTTGAATTAAAAAAAAAAACAAAAACCACCTGGTTGTTAGTCAGTCAGATCAGACAGAGAGAGAGAGAGAGAGAGCGCCTGACTGCTACTCAGACCCACAGAAACAGCCTGATTAATAGCAAGTGAGAACTGCAAAATTCCCCTGATCATCGCCTGACTCCCTCCTTCCCCTTGCAGATTCCTCATCTCCTCTGCTGAGATGCTATCAGCATGGACCCTCTGACAGAGGTGAAGAAAGGAGGCACAGGAAGTCAAGGTCACTCTTAGCTACATAGCAAGTAGAGGCCAGCTTGGGCTATACACAGAGTTCAAGGCAATTCAGAGCTTTAAAAAAAATTTCCAGTTGGGAAGTAATATTTGTTGAGTAATAGTTGATGTCCCAAGATCATCAGTCAGGGATGAGGCTGGCTGAGCTTCCTACAACCAGGCTCTGACAACATTTTTGCTGAAAAGAACTAACTCCTCACCTGGGCCCCCACAGTAACAAAAGATGTCTTCTGCATCTGTCTCCCTTTGCTTAAAGCTATCAGACCAGGGGCTGGAGCGATAGCTCAGTCAGTGAAGTGCCTGCCTCACAAACATGAAGATCTGAGTTCAGCGCCTCAGCATCCATGTACAAAGCTAGTCACAGTGGTGCACACATATCAGTAACCAGAGCTCTGGGAAGTGGAGACAGGAGAGTCAGCAGGACTCATTGGATGAGCTCTCACAAATATAAATACGTTGGTGGGTGATGGGAGAGGAAGACATCTGAAGTTAAATACTCCTGGCCTCCACGCACATGTATACACATGCAGAGAATGTGCGCTCACATACACCACACCCAGGTGCCAACAGAAGAATGAGGACAGCGAGCAGCTTTGTAAG
The DNA here is from genome assembly GCA_019843965.1 of Rhynchomys soricoides. Taxonomy (NCBI): domain Eukaryota; kingdom Metazoa; phylum Chordata; class Mammalia; order Rodentia; family Muridae; genus Rhynchomys; species Rhynchomys soricoides. The sequence continues at coordinate 17,221,632 of JADRCH010000016.1, forward strand.
CCTGGTGACCTAAGTTTGATCCCTGGAACCCAAGTAAAGGTGGAAGGAGAAAACCAGCTTCATGAAGTTGTCATCCACAGGAGTGCCGAGGCTTGTGAGTCATCCCCACCTCCACTCTGAAAAACCCTTTGGGTCAGATTACTGAACACAGCTACACTCACCACTCAAGCGACTGTCAAAGAATGGGGGGTGTCTGAAAATGTGCATCTCTCTTCCAGGCTGAAAATACAGAGGGTAACAGAGGCATCTTAACCTCCTCTTTTTACAGAGTCTCATTCCAGACTGTCCTAAACCTGTGGTCACAGGTGGAGCCTCAAAAACAATCAGTCTAGAAGGGGGTCAACCCTTACACAGAACCAGCTTGCTCCTCTCAAACAAAAAGGACTTCTTGGATCACCTTGAAGAACCAAAACAAGCAACCCCTAGACCACACCTAGACTGGTTAATTATGACTGTTTCTCCCCTGGCCTGCTGCCTCAATTCCTTTTTATTCATTTATGACTAAAGCTTGTGTCAGAGATAAGAGTTGGGAGTCGCTGGCCCCTTTGTCCAGTGTGTTTGTTGTGTTTAAGAATTCTTCCCTCCCTCCCTCCCTCTCTCTCTCTCCCTCCCTCCCTCCCTCCTCAGATATCCAAGTCCTGGTCCCGCCTCTGTGTGCTGGGAGCAGGACTGTACCCCAGTGCCTAGCTTGCTCATCTTTCTAATTTGCAAATTGAGCCCAGCCTGGTGTTGGGACTGACAGAATTGTGGACTTTTGCTCTAAGGTTCTAGTGATAGCTTCATTTGCTAGCCCTGCCCTCTGGGGGGACAATCTGTATCAGGCACAGGAGGCTGTCTACAGCACCAGCCTCTCTCCATTCATCAGTCTTTCCAAGCTCTCCTCTCTCATTGCTTTGCTTGCCTCTAACCCTCAGCCCAATCCATTACCTTGGAAGATGCACCTTGGAACCTGGAGAGGAGGGACATGCCCTTGGTCATGACCTCAGCATTTAGGTTTGGGGCCTCTACTGTACTACCTTCCCCCATTGTCCCAGGTGCCCTGTTCCTCTTTGACACAATATGAGGGTGACAACCAGCACACTCCTCTTGACATTTGGTAAGGTGGATGCTCCCCAAGGCCCAGCTCTTACCATCCCTGTGGGAGCCACCATATCTACCCCTCACATCCTGGAGGGTCCTGTACACCACTCCTAAAACCTATCCTGGGAATCAGGCTGCAGTAAACTTGCAGCCTGACACCTGTTTGGGGCTGTAAGGCGGTCCTTCCTCCCCTCCCTCACACCTACAGCATGCCCCCCAGTTCCCCTTCATCACAGCTACAGCTTGACCCCAGTTCCCCTCCCTCATACCTACAGCATGCCCCCCATTTCTCCTCCCTCACACCAACAGCATGCCCCCCCAGGTCTCCTCCCTCACAAACAGCATGCCCCCCCAGGTCTCCTCCCTCACACTACAGCATGCCCCCCCAGCTCCCCTCCCTCACACCTACAGCATGGCCCCCCAGTTCCCCTCCCTCACACCTACAGCATGGCCCCTCAGGTCTCTTCTCCAGCTTCCATGACCATTGTACAAATCTCATGCTCTCACTGAGTGACAAGTCTGGAAGCTCATTTTAGAAATTCTTTATTTACATTTTCTCTTAAAAATATATATAGATCTTGTGCCCTGTTGATTCTTTGGTTCTCGGTCTTATGGGGGAGGGGAAGTAGTACAGCATTCAGAGAGACTCTTTCCAGGCTGCCCTTTGCCCAGTAAATCCTCAGAGCTGGGCTTCCCTGAGATCAGCCCCAGGGGCCTGGCTCTGGGGCAGAGTTGGTATGAGGGGCAAGGACTGGGAGGTGTCCGGAAGCCTGACAGTTAGGAGTTAGGCTGGCTCCTTGGGCTGGAGACTTCATCCTTAAGGGTAGGATGCCTGTGTCTGGAGCTCTGAGGACAGAGGCCCTGCACAGGCTGCTGAGACAGTCAGAGGTGTGACGCTGGGACAAGTAGTTCTCAGAACTAGGGATTAACGGCTGTTCTCCGTGAACCACTTGAGTACCACATCTTTGTTCAACTTCACCCAGTTGATGTTGGCTTTCGTTTTTTCCAGGGCTTGCTCCAGAGCCCGGGTGCCAGAGCCGAAGCCTGTCGCCGAGTTGTCCTCTTTAAACTTCTCCAGCTGTTTAGGAAAGCATCGCATCAGCTCTGAGCTGGTTCTCCAACTCAGCCCTGAGAAGAGGGGTGCTTCCCAGCCCTCTGCCTCTCAGCCCACTCACAGTCCCTGAGGGGGAGGGGGCATATCTTGTTCCCCGAATAAGGGGCTCAATCATTCACCTCTTTTTAGAGCTAAGTGCTCACCTACCCAGAAGTTGTGTAACCACAGCTCAGGTACCGGGCTTTATTATGCAATATTTCGATGAGTTAGCCCTGAGTTTCACCTGAAGTATCTCAACCCAGTAATGAGCCAATGGAACAGGTGCCACAACTGTGGAACTTTCTGAGCCTCTGATGATGGAATTGCTTCAGTGCCTAAGTCGCTTCCTGAAAAAGTACTAGGAAGGGTGCTGCTCAGGGGTGGGGTGCTTGCCAAGCGTGATGGAGGCCCGGGTTCCAATCTCATCACTTCAAAACAGTAAAGTGGTGTGGAGTACACAGGGAGAAGGTTATTGCAATTCACACCTAACAGGGTTTTGTGCACACAAAATCCTAGGGAATCTGTGAAGAACTATCAGAACGCAGGCTGAGCTACAGCTCAGTTTGCCCAGCATTTGTGAAGCCTGGATTCCATCCCCAGCACCAGAAAAACAAAAGGAAACTTGTTAGAACTAATGATCCAGCAAGATTTCATAATACGGAACCAGTGTTCAACATCAACTGCACTCCTAGGCACAGCAATGAAAACCCGAGAAGTCAGAGGAGTTTTCACTTGCAACAGCATCAGAAAATTAAGTACTGGGGCCGGGCATGGTGGCACATGCCTTTGATCTCAGCACCTGGGAGGCAGCAGCAGGAAGAACTTGGTGAGTTCAAACCCAGCCTGGTCTACATAGGGAATTCCAGGCCAACCAGAGCCACAGAGTGAAACCCTGTCTCAAAAAATAAAATAGGCCAGAGCAAGCGGGGCCGGAGTGAGAAGAAAAAGTATCTGAAGACAACTACAGTGTACTTACATAGAATAAATAAATAAATCTTTAAAAAATAAAATAATTAAATAAAAGGTGTAGAGGGGTACAGCTAGCTGGTGGTATGCTTGCTACCACACCAAGGCCCTGAGTTGAATCCCTAGCACTGCAAATACATTTTTAAAAAAATTGTCCTACATGTAAGAAAATAACAATAAAACTCTTTAAAACACACAGGCATAAAACTACATGACACCCAAGTGTAAGCAAGGGAAAATAACAAATTAACTGAATTTCATAAAAGTCAAAAGTCTCTGCAAGTGAGAAGCAGAGGCAGGAGGATCACGGGTTCAAGGCCAGCCTGGGCTACACAGTAAGATCATCTCAAGGAAACAAAACAATATTAAAATGTGTGTATGTATCAAACGTAAAAACACAACTCATTGAATGAAAAAAAAAGTTTGCAAATCATGCATCTGTTTCGAAACATACATGTGTGCACACACACACACACACACACCTTCTTACAACATAGCAATTAAAAGGCAGAAGCTCAATTTAAAACCAGGGAAAGACAGAATAGAAGTTATTCCAGAGATATGCAAATGGACAGCAAGCCCCCGTCATTAGTCACCCAGACACTGCCGAAGGACACTGAGTAACTGGAGCCATCCCACACTGTTGGCAGGAATGTTGCAACAGTACATTTGCTCTGGGCAATGGAGAAGTTATATCCTGGTTCTTCCTCCAAGACTCAGACTCAAAATATGTTTATAAATACCTTTGCTATATAGCTAGTCTCCTTTCTGACTAGATCATAACCTATTGTAACCCATTATCACTCTAATCTTCATTCTGCCACGTGGTCAGTTACCTAAGCCCAGGCACCATGTGTCTGACTCTTCACGCCTTCCTGGGTCAATCTCCCTTGCCTGACTCTATCCCAGAATTCTTTCTGCCTCCTGGGTATCCCTCCTTCTACTCTACCCTTTCCTATAGGCCATGGGTTTTTAAATTGACAGGTGATACATCCATACAATACAAGATATTCTGTCTACAGGACAAAATTTTAGTTGTTTCTTTAAAAAGTTAAACATGGAGTAAACAATTGAGTAACAATTCCTTTCCCAGCAATATGCCCAGGAGAAAAGGAAGCAATAAAATATATGCATGAATGTTCACAGCAGCACTGTTCATAACAGCCAAAAAACTGGGAACAGCTGAAATGTCTTTTTTTTTTTTTTTGGTTTTTTGAGAAATCTTTTAGACCTTAGATGTTAAGTGGAAGAAGCCACATATTACAAAACACGTCACATATTACAAAATTCCATCTCAAGATTGCAGATTTTATGAAATGCAAAGATAAAGTCGATTAGTGGTTGCCAGGGGCTAGGGAGATGGGATGGGAATGAGAAGAAATCTCTAGCTGCTGCTGCTTTCTTTGGAGAATGGGTGACAAAGATCGGTTGTACAATCTTGCAAACATACTAAAAAGCACTTAACATGGTAAAGCTTAGAGTTCATGGATTGCAACTCAGTTTTCTTTTCTTAAAGGAATCTAGGTGCACAATCTCAGTTACTTAGGAGACCCAGGCAGGGGTAGTGCTAGAGCCCAGGAGTGCAGGCTCACTCCAGGCAATCAATGAATAAATATAGTTTTAATGTTCCAAGGTTGTAAAAACAGAATCATTAGTATCTACAAAGTCTCTCTACTAGGTCCTTGCTCTAGTGGGAGCTATTACCTTCAACTGAGAAAACCAGACAGAGCCCAGGGCAAGGAGAGGTCTGGCCACTTACCTGCTGCAGCTCGAATTCAGAGGAGAAGCGCTGGGTCACTCCCTGGATGAGATTGGCAAAGGAGAAAGATCCTCCACCGTAACTGTGAGGAGGGGGAAGATGAGCATGAGCAGAGGAGGGGCCGAGACCTAAGGGACTCTCTCTGCAGGTGTCAGGAAACTATGAGGAAGACCTAAGGAGACAAAACCCAGAACCCCAAGAGACCCTCCCAGGACATGCAGGAGGTAAGACTTGAAACAGCTCAGGCTGTAGGTCCCTGACTCCTTGTCCCTGTAGGAGATGTTTCCTCTGACCACCGTTTTCTAAGTGAGAAAGTTCAGCACGGGGGTGGGGAGGTGTATGGGTCCCCCCAGCACATCCAGCCTCAGCCCAATCAATCAGACTCACTCCTCAAACAGTTTCTTCCAGTTGCTTCGGACAAAGTCCCAAACCAGAGACTGCCCAACCACATTGTTGGCGATGCTGATGATGGTGGAGGTGGCATCCTGCTTCCGGATGTAGTCCGGGTTCAGAGTGTAACTCAGGTACCTGTGGGCAACAGGCAAGGGTAGGGGCCACTTGAGGACTGCAGTCCCATGATACAGGGTTGGGAGCCCGATCTCACACACACAGAGACTGCCTCTCGCACCGCTCAGCATCCCTTGAAGTGTGAACAGATGTGGGGTGCCTTGGTACTACCTTCCCTCTGCAGGTGGGAAACTGAGTCACCTACACAGGGTCACAGGATCACTGGTCATGCTAGTGTGTGCTACCGTGACCGTGGAACTCTCTTGAGAGCAGATATAAGAAGGAAGGTGTTCCTGCCCTCGAAGCCTTCACACCAGGTAAAGTGACCGATCCTTACTTTGATGGTGAGAAGACTCAACTGAACTGTTTCTCACGAACACTGATGAAGCAAAGAATGTGATTCTTATAGGTTTGGGGGTCATGGGTGTCTTGTGGAATCAGGAGTAATGTCTAGCCATAGTCTCTGGAACTTTGTAGGTCTGCCCTATGAAAAGGCTACCAGGGAAGAAGAGACCTACCTAGGAGCAGGAGACCCTGCCTTGAGGCATAAAACAGAGCCCACAGCAGTTAAGAGTTAGAGATCTAGCCGGGCAGTGGTGGCGAATGCCTTTAATCCTAGCACTTGGGAGGCAGAGACAGGAGGATTTCTGAGTTCGAGGCTAGCCTGGTCTACAGAGTGAGTTCCAGGACAGCCAAGGCTATACAGAGAAACCCTGTCTTGAAAAACCAAAAAAAAAAAAAAAAAAAGGAGTTAGAGATCTGACCCTGACCCTGACCCTGGCTTAGTCACATACTAAACCTGTGGTGTTTGAGCAATTAATTGTTTTGCCTCTGAGCCTCCCTGTCCTGGCCAGCACAAGGTTGAGAGGCTGGTAGGAAGAAAAGCATGAAGGCTTGGCTAAGTCTGTGGGTGGGGCCAGACTGAGTCTGTGGATGGGGCTAGGCTGAGTCTATGGGTGGGCCCAGGTCCTCACCTGTTCAAAATCCACACCTCTTTGCTACAGGCCAAGGCTGAACGGAGTTTGTCTGCCTCGTTCACCAAAGTTGCTTTCCGGAACTGTTCCCAAGCAAAGTTCCATTCTTCCTCGCCGCCAAAAGCAATGGCATTGCAGTAGACAGTAGACCGAAGGTTGGGGTGGATCCTGAGGTGGGGTGGGGGAGTCAGGAGCAGAGGAGCAGCAAGGAGTGGGGAACAAGGAGTTGCGGATGACTGGCCTGGGCCTCTATTTAGTCCAAGGGGCTGATGAGAACAGGCAGGGGAGGCATGGGGAATACTCACTGGTTATTATCAGAGTTGTTCATCCACTGACTATAAAGCCCAACAACCAGGTCCTTACACTCTTTGAGCCCACTGGAACAGGCGGTGCTGATGGCGTTAATTTCATTGTACCTGTCCCAGGGGTGACATGTGGTTAGTACATCCTACCCAGACTCCTACCAAGACTGGCCCTTAACGCATAACCAGGGGCCTCATTACTAAGGCTCTGTGGTCCTCCTGACCCTTTGGGACTTTTCCTATTTTCTTGGCTTCCAAGGCAGCCTCGGCTTTCAGTTTGAGTTTTTGCTCTCAGCCCTTAGGCTCTATAGGACCTCTAAAGCCACACAAGCATCACACTTACTGCTCCATCAGTGTTGGAGGACGACTGAGCCAATTGTTGCTTTTATTTTGGAAGTAGAAGAAGAGGGGTGTGACTTGCTTCTTCAGATATCTCTGTGGAAAGAATATAGGAATATAGTGTCAAGGGTCCAGGCCAACCTGCCTGGGCTGGCAGCTTCTCCATAAGCTTGAGTGGGCGTTGGCAGGCAGAGAAACGTCAGGGTGTGTCCCAGGCCAGCACTTCCAATCTAGGTTACAGATGACTGAATTGGTGTTCTTTCTCCTCAAAGCCAGACTCAGTCCTAACTCTCTCTGTCCACCCACCATGGTTTCCAACTGTAAAGCCAGGTCTCCTTCATGATCTTACTGTGAGAAATCCTGAAAACACAGATGAGCAGAGGATAGACCCAAACTATGATTTCTTCCCCTCTTCCGTCAGCCTCATGCTGTCATTAAACTTTTTTTTTCTGATTTGCTGTGGCAGACTGACTTTTGTAACAAACTGAAGCCATTATCCAATGGTAAAAGGAACTGGCCTCTCCCCCTCCCCAAGAGTATTGGTGGCTGTGATGCCAACACAGGGCACCTGGGAAGTGAGGAGGGAGATCGACCCAGCCTGACAGAGATGAAGAATCTGCCACCAAGCTTCTGCAGAGAACAACTCTGCTAGCCAGACAGCAGTGGCACACACCTTTAATTCCAGCACTCTGGAAGCAAAGGCAGGTGGATCTCTGAGTTTGAGGCCAGCCTGGTCTACAGAGTGAGTTCTAGGACAGCCAGAGAAACCTTGAAAAAACAAAAACAAAAACAAAAACAAAAAGAAAAAGACTTGCTGTAGGGAAGCCCAGAATGAGAGGGTATGGGGAAGGTCAGGGCTGTGGGAAGAGATCGAATCCAAGTCTGCCGGTTGAACTCCGGCCTAGCCCCTGTGTCCAGTGGCAGCTTGCCCTCGTTCATAGGAGGGGCTAGACCAGAGAGGCTGGGGGTGCTGGGCACTAAACACGGTCAGAAAGGTTACACGGAGGTGAGAGGTGGAGGTTTCCATCAGTTCCCACTGACGCCGAGAGTGGGCACTGCTCGCTTTACTACACACTACGGAGACCCGTGCCAGAGACACCAGACGATCCTGAGAGAACACCCAAGACCCAGGAATAGTCATTTGATTTCCCTTTCTTTTTCTTTTCCCTTTCCTTCCTTCCTCTTTCAGTTTTAAAATTTCTGTTCTTTGACAGTCTGGTGAGTATATAATTAAGTTTAGTCCTTTTTCTTAATTTTTACGCCAGAGGCCAGGTTCAAGGCTTCGCACACATTCTCTCACTAAGCCACATCCTGGACTCCCAAACCTTCAGTTTTGAGTGTCTCCAGTGAAGAATTATTTGGCCACCATATCTCCCCCACAGTGAGATCTAAAGGTGACAGACTACACGGAGCTTTCAATCCTTCTTTGTCACTGTCGTCACCGTCGTCATCCTCCTCCTCCTCCTCACCAAGATATGGTCGAACTATACAGTCTTGGCTAGCCTGAAACTTGCTGAGCAGACACCACGCTGAACTCACACTCAGAGCGCCTCCTACCTCTGTCTCCTGAATGCTGGGATTAAAGGTGTGCACCACCATGCCCTTTTGTGGGCCTTAGCAGTCTGTTCTGCTCCAATTCTGGTGTGGCTTTGGGTCACTGTTTATTGCCTCACTCTTAAATCCAAAAAGGCCTCTCAGCCTCCTACTTGACAGGAGTCCAAGACAAACAGAGACCTCAAGTCAACAAAGGAAAAAGGAAGACTTCAAAAGCTGAGTAACAGCTACCTTCCCAGAAGACAGCGCAGGACTGGGGCCAGAAATGGGAAGGGAAGAATAAAACAGTCTGCAGGTGACAGACAAACACTGAGGGGACCTGCCCTGGGGGAGAGTGAAGAGTCACCAAGCTGGAAACTGGGGGGGAAATGAAAGCCAGGCCAAAGCAAGAGAAAGAAGGGGAAATACTCAGACTTCCAGAAAGACACGGAATGGACAGCAGATAGGGAAGAAGTTCAGAGGGACAGCAAACAAATTCTGATAACAGGGCATCTATGTCCAAGCCGAAAAGACCCAGGCTGGCCCACCGGGACTGCTACAAGAGCCTAGAAGTTTCCAGGAAGCAAAACTGGTCACACACTAAGAACCAGAAAGGACAAGTGCTTTGAGCAATTTCAACATCAACTCAAGAAGGCTCACGTCAAGACCTTAGACATTCTGAGGAATGATTTCCAATCTAGAAACTTCCAAAGCCAGCTGAATTCTCAGTCCAGTGGGAAAGCAGAATAAAAACCATGGCTGACCATCTGCCTGAGAAAACCCACTGCCACAAACCCTCTCTCAAAACTCTCAGAATGTTCTCCCTGAGAGAAAATAGAGAGGACAGCCACGGGGCTGAAGAAGCAGAGTACTGGTCAGGCAGGAACTTATGCATGATCTCAGCAACAGTCTTGGATATGACAAGACTTTGGGAAATGCACGAACTTTCATGTGAGCTCAGTCCACCAAGCCTTACTAGACAGGGGACACGGGTGCCAGCACAGACACACTCCAGCTGGCTCCGAAGGGAATACTGACACCAGGTGTATGCTGAATTGCTGATTTGAGAAGTATTGTTGAGCTACGGCACCAGCTTGAGAGGATCCTGGGCAAGCATGAAAGAGTTAGAAGGCCGTTTATCAAAATATGTATTTGCTATCCTAGGTAGATGGTAGAATTAAAGAAAATTTAAAGAATTCCAGGCCAACCTACAAAGATTACATAAAAAATAAGCCAACAAACAATAAAAAGAAACAAAACAAAAACCAACCAAAAAAACTGGGCTAGGGAGACAGTTCGGTTAACCCAGGGTTTGCCATGAGGAGTTGAGGTCAATTCCCAGAACACGCATCCAAGAGAGAGAGAGAGAGAGAGAGAGAGAGAGAGAGAGAGAGAGAAGAACATCAGTAGTTTCTGTAATCCCAGTATAGGGAGCCGGAGACAGGAGGGTCCCTGGGATTTCCTGACCAGCTTAGCTGGCCAGGAATAGTGGGCCCAGAGTTAGTGAGCTAAAAAATTAAGGGGAAGGGAGCAAAAGTGCTTGCTGCCCAAGTGTGAAGAAGAATTGAATTCAAGTCCACAAAAGCCATATAAACACATGTCTGTAAGCATGGTTCTTGAGTGAGCAAACATAGGTGCTGGCTAGCCAGGCTAGTCAAGATGGTATTGACCTCTAGCCTCCACAAGTGCATAAAGACACACACACACAGACACACACAGACACACACAGACACACACACACACACACACACACACACACACACACGATCCCCAACAACAAAAGTCTCTTAAATGTGGTCTACAGAACTATAAACATTCCATCAAATGGACATTGTGGTGTAACTCAGCCCATCCCAGCTGTTAGTCACTTATTTCTGTTTTCTTTGTCTGCTGTTTGCTCTTTTATGAAGGATACAGTGAACATCCTATGGGTGTGGCCTCATCCTGAGCCAGTTCCTACAGGCTTGCTCTCTCCAGTGGGAGCTAAACATATCTAGACCATGCTATGAACATGTCGAAGCATGTAGGACCAGTGCTTTACTGCCAGCCTAGAGGGATATGCTGTGGTGGCCAGGCCCACACTTCAGAGACTGGTGCTGCTCGGAACAGCTGCCTAAGGTGCAAGGATGGTAAGATAAGCCTTCAGCCTTCCAGTGCAATGTCTCCTCTGGGCCTCCCCAAAGCATTCATTTTCCATGTTCCAATGGGCAGACTTTGCTAGGATTCTTGTCTTCTTTTTTGGTGGGGTTGGGAGGGGGAAGGAGGCATGCCCACTTCTAGCCTTCTCTGTGCCTGCTCATTTTGAATCCCTTACTCTGCCACCTTCTCTAAACCTGTTTCCTTGAAAGAGTATGGCCAGGTAGTACACTTAATAACTGCCCAGTGGTGCAGGTTAGACCCTGGGATGTCAGCAACTCATACCTTCATGGGGCCGTAGACTTCTGAGCGGTCAAACATGAGCTTGAAGTAGTTCAGGCTTCTCAGGGCAGTGTCCCAGGGCATGTATTCCCTTTCTTTGTCCAGGAAGAGGGTGTTGGTTAGGGCCAGAGTAATGGGTATCCTTTGAGCACTGCAGACAAACAGGAGGCCCCAGATTAGCACCTACTCAACCCAGCCACACTCTGGAGACCCTAGCCCAGGTTCTCAGGGACATACCTACACTTATGTCTCCTGGCCTTTCCTATTTTCCATGGGAGGAGTTACACAGGTGCTTTTTGGTGCCACCATTGGGGTCCAACCTCAGTCTGCTGCCTTTCATGTTCTCTTACCTATTAACCTCATTTTATTTAGTTCTTACTATGATAATATTTATTTATTTATTTATTTATTTATTTATTTATTTTTGAGAGAGGATCTCTCTATGTAACCTTGGCTGTCTTGGAACTCATTGTATAGACCATGCTTGCCTTGAACTCACAGAGATCTACCCGCCTTCTGAATGCTGGGATTAAGTGTGCACCCCACCATTTATACCAACTTGGTATAATGTATACCGACTTCCCCAAAGCTACACAGCTCAAAAGAGACCCATGTTCTTAACTCCATGTTCAGAGCTCCATGTTCTTAACTCTGTCAAACTTCTCTTGGATTTTTTTTTTTTTTTTTTGCTTTTATTTGTGTGCATTACATGTGTGTATGGAGGGGTGCTCATGTGTCTGTGTGTGTTCCTGTGGATGTGTGCCTACGAGCTTGCAGGTATGTGTGAATGCATCTATGCAAGTGGAGGCCAGCGTTGGGTGGGGGGGTCTTCCTCGATTGTTCTCCATTTTATTTTTTTTGAGGCATGAGTCTCTTACTGAACCCGGAACTCATTGATTCCATAAGGCTGGCCAAGCTCAGGGACCTGCCTCTCCCCATTAATGTCAGAGCTATGGTAGTACACTGCTGATTCAGCTTTTATGGGCTCAGGGAATCTAAACTCCATTGTTCTTATGCTGAGTGACAAGCCCTGAGTCATCTCTGCAGACCCTTCTTCCAAGCTCTTCTAACTGGACCTTTCTCCCATCTCTGGCTTAGGCTATTTGTGGGCATTTGGTCCACAGATGACTCTGGGAAATGTCACTCATGTCAAAGATCTTGCCACCTCATCATAACCACCATGAGTGAGCATGTTATCCTGGGAGGTAGAACAGGTGTTCATTGAGCATCCTGTGCCCACACTGTCTTTTCTGTCCTTCTCAAGCCATATTTTTCTTCTTAAAGCACCAAGCACAGGCCTGGTGTGCACACAGCTGGGGCCATGGGTGAAAAGTGGGCAGTGGAGGAGGAGATCCCTGTGTGTGGTCACCGTGACACGTGGGGTAAGGTGCTCTAAAGCTGTCAGAGTCCTTATCTGTGAAATGGTCATGTGAGGACCATGGGAGGCTGCTCTGGGAGCCCCTGACACAGCACCTGATGGGCATCAAGGATAGCAGGGGGAACACAAGTCATTCATTGTCAGTCACAGGCTTCTGTGCTCAGTCAGGAGGGCACTCACCTGGCCAGGTTGAAGGAGTCGTGGATAATCTGTGCACGGTTGATGACAGGGATAACCTAGAAAGAGAAGCAGTGTGACTTTGGGCTTACAGCACGGGGTAGACTAAATCTGATAGCTCATCATACCATGGGACACAGAACAGCAGGGATACCCACAGAAAGGTCTGTTTGAAGCTGATTCTGAAGCTTCCTCCAGTTGCTTTCATCATAGTTAACCTGGTAGTAGCCGGTTACATTAATGTTCAGTAAGATCCATTCATTGGAGGATGTCTGGAATTTTGCATTCTGGCCTGTGGAGTAAGGCAGAGAGCAGGGCTGGGTGGAGTGTGCCCAGAAGGCCATGGAGGACCCTGGGCTTCCTCTCAGCATCCATCTTGCCTAGCCAGCTTCCACTGGTACCCTGTGTATGACACAGTTCACTTTCTGGGCCTTTGCATGAAAGTGACCCCTCATTCTGGCTCACCACTCCGGGCACCATGGCCAGACTCTACAGTTGACTGTTAGAGAGTCCCTGGATGTCTCTGACTGCATGCCTTCCTTCTCCTGCTTCTGAGTGACTGGCCTTTGCCTTTGACTTCTCAGTGCCTGATCACATAAGGCAGCTCCTTGTACCTGCCAATCACCGTCCTAAGCATTTTACAGGAATTCTTTCTTGGGATTCTCACACAACTCAGTGAAGCAGGAAGACCACTGAGGCCACATAGAAGCAAGGTGAGAATTAGAAACAAAGATATCAGCTCCCTTTGTTGAGTGAAATAATGAAGGGAATCTTCACTCAGCTCTCCCCAAATGCCAATCTCACCACTCCCCCACTCCCTTAAGAACATGGGCTGAGAGCCAACAGATAAGACAGGGCTAGATTACTTTTCTGGACCTCCAGCCAGTAGTGATCCTCCTGTCCACTTTTGAGAAACGGAATGGGCACGATCCAGGTGTAACTGTAGGGAGAGACCATGACCCAGGGTGACGATTGGTAACTCTTGGGCACATCAGCCTGGGCTACCCCTCTCAGATGCCCACTGACAGCCCAAAGCTGATACCAAGTGTCACTGTGCTCCTAACTGCACGTGATCGCCTCCCCTGTGTCCTACCCTTCCTGGGGACCCTGGTGGTACCATCTGCTCACTTAAACTTTGAGAGGCGGGTAACAGTGGACTTGGGGTCCAGGAGGAAGTGCTCCTGGGAGATTTCTCCTGTGTTGGTGTTCACAGTGATAACAGGAAAGCCCATCTGTAGAATCCAGCGGTCCATGATGGTGCGCACAGTGGCTGGGAGTTTGACAGCCGTCTGTTTGTTCACGGCCTGTTCAAGGGACACAGTGTGGCTATCAAACCACTGTCCTCCCATACACACCACATAGGCAGCCTCTGCAGATTCTGGCCAGCCTAGGAGTGTGGTGTCACCAATGTAGGGAACTGGGGCAGAGAACAAGGGACCCTGCCTGGCTCTGTCTCTCCTCGTCTACCCAGAGCTAGGTGAGCTTGAGAACCTCTCAGCTTCTAGCTAATTGCATTGTTGGCACACCTGTATGTGGCCTCAAGCTATGGCCCGTGCCTAGGGCACCTTCTGAATGTTTAGAAATGAGAAGAACAGAGAGGAGACAAAGCATTGCCCAATGTCACAGGCAGGAGCAAGGGACAGGGCTGTGGGGCTGGAGAAGTACCCCCAATAGGAAGGAATAGGATGTCAAAGCCCTTGTTACTGTCTTCTTGGATCTTTTTCATTTTTTTCAAAGGCTTGGGCAGTGCTTTTTTAATCACAGCAAAAAGCCAGTGACATCTGCTAGTAACTGAAGCTGTGAACCCCTGAAAGCTGGGCAGAAAAAAAGCTGTCAGAAGGCAAAGTTGGGGGGGGTGTCCATGGGAGATGGGGAAGGGTGGGAGGCAAGCTTTGCAGGAGGGAAGGAAGGCAGGTGGTGGAGGGAGGATCCCATAAGGTACCACCCAGTCAGCTGTCAGAATCAGAATGGAGAGGTTAACCAGCTGGGTCTGCAGATGGGCTGGGGGTAGGGGTGGGGTTGGGGTAGGGGTCATGAGACTAGACCTTGCCCAGCTGTGACTCTGTGACATCCCCTCCCCAGTGAGATGGCCTTGGGACCCAGAAAGACACATTATAGCAGCTAGGGAGTGGTTGGACAGAATGACAGAGTCCTAGGACTTTGGAGGAACAGAGATGGAGGAGAGGTGGGCAGAGCCAAGGAAGGGTGGGCAAAGTCTGCAGAGAAGACTGGAGGGCATGGGGGGGGGAGACAAAGTGATAGGGGTTCATGGGGAGGGTGGATTCCAGCCCTAAGGAGAGGTGGGAAGGAGAGCAGCCTCTGAGCAAGAAGGGGGGCTTGAAAGCTGAGGAATGGAATCTGAGGGTCAGAGTTTGCATCCAATGTGCTGGTGTGTGCAAGGATGTGCCAGGTCGAGAGGGCCATGGGGCACAGGGCAGCTGGGAGGGGTGAGTCAGTCAAATGGCTGGTTCCAAAGTTCTAGCAGAAGAACGAGGAGAAGGAGGAGGAGGAGAAACGGGGATGGAGGTAGTAGTTTGGGTGTAGGAGCTCTGAAGCCCATATTCTCAGTACTAAGAGACCCACAAGGCTCACCATGGTGCAGCTAAGCAAGAACCTGAAGTGGGCCTGCTCTGGTGGTGCAGGTTGGTAGGATAGGCTGAGGAGGCAGAGGCAGGTGGATCTCTGGGTTCAAGGCCAACCTGGTCTACAGAATAACTTCCAAGACAGCCAAGGCTATACAGTGAGACCCTGTCCCAACAAAACAAAAAGTTGAATGGGTTGGCGTGCATCTATAATACCAGCACTCCTGAGGAGAGACGGGGAGTCGAGTGTTCATGCAGAGAAACAAGATATCCCCTGCCTCAGACACAAGATTGGAGAACCAACTGAAGAGAACCATTTAAAATAAATAAATAAATAAGTAAATAAATAAATAAATAAATAAGAAAAAGAACCTGAAGTGGGCTATGAGCAGGGATCTTACCCACCCTCTTTAAGGACCCATCTTTATACCCATTTTACAGACAAGCCACTGAGGCTCCCGACAGTTTGCCTGGATTACTGAATACAGCAGCTGGGCACAGTCTCTCGCATGCAGTTACCCACCTCTTGCAGGTGTTCCCACAGGTCCAGATAAACGGTGTTCGAGTATTGGAAGGTGTGGAGATAAGACTGTGGAGATAGCAAACCTTGGTAAGGCTGGGTGATACTTGGCCTTGGAGGGACGGTTATGCTGGGGAAAGCCACCATGCAGAGGGACAGCCTGGAGCTGTACTCACTGAAAGGCCCTTCTTGAACAGGTCTTCTGTCAAGAAGTTGGACAGCATTCTAATGACTGATGCTCCCTGGGGTTGGAAGAGAGGGAACTCAGCAGGACAAGCTGGCTACCAGGGTCAAGCATTCCCAGAGCAGCAGCTGTGATGGGGCTCCCTGCAGGAGGCATCCTTCCCACCCCAACTTTGTGACTCCCAGGGCCCCCCAGAAGCCACGAGGCACCTTGCTGTAGGTAATGCTGTCAAACAGCTCACTGATCTGAGCTGGCGTGTTGACCTCGTTGGCAGGGCTGGACAATGGGTGGGAAGAGGCAAGCGCATCCACCGCCATCACACGGTACAAGTCATTCAGTACCATGAGGTCTTTCTGTGGAGTCCCCAAATGCCATCAGGAGAACAGAAGGGATGTCATAGACACTCCACTCTTCCACCTCAGCCCAACTCCCAGAATGGAGACTCACCAGATTCCAGGTGGGCTCTGCATAGTCGGCACCCAGATATTCCACATAGGAGGCAAAGCCCTCATTCAGCCACAGGTCATTCCACCAATTCACCGTCACCAGGTTGCCGAACCACTGCAGGGGACACAGACAAGCCTTTGAGCCTCACAGGCCTTGCCATCACTAAGAGCATCTAACCAAGCGCTGGCTGTCTACTGGCAAAGGCCAGGTGAGGACTTGACACCCCAAGGCTTTGCTCCTTCTTGGTTCTCCCACAGCTACCCACCTGATGGGCCAGCTCATGAGCAATCACGGTGACCACCCGCTCCTTGTTGCTAATGGAGGAGGACTGAGGGTCATAGACCAGGGCACTCTCACGGTAGGTCACCAGCCCCCAGTTCTCCATAGCTCCAGCATTGAAGTCAGGCAGGGCAATCTGGTCTGTGGAGGGGATCCAGGTGTCAATGGGAAGCATCCGAATTAGTATCCTGGCACTACCTCCATGAAGGCCCCATGGTCACTCACCAGACTTTGGTAGAGGGTAGGATGTATTATAATGTTGGGCAAAGAAGCTTAGGATGGGGCCTGTAACATTCAGTGCATAATCACCATGGCCCTGGTCAATGGCACTGGGCCGAGCCCAAATTCGAATCTGCAGAATGAGAGGGAGGTCAGGTTTAGGGTCTTCTGGCATCCCAAGGAGAATTGGTAAAGTCCCAGGATACAGGGAACTAGAAGTCTCTGATAAATCAGGATTGAAAACAACTAGATTAAACAGAGAAAACTGAGCATGGTCACATGCCTGTAAATTCAGCACTTAAGAGGCCAAAGCAGGAGAGTCACAAGTTCAAGGCCAGCCTGGGCACCTTAGTGGATCCCATCTCAGTATTTAAAAAAGAAGGGTGGATGGAAGGCTCAGTGGCTGTTCTGACTAATTTTATGTCAACTTAACAGGCTAGAGTCATCTGAGAGATGGAACCTCACTTGAGGAAATGTTTCCAGATCTGTCTGGAGGCAAGCCTGTAGAGCATTTTCTTAATTGATTGACGTGGGAGGGCCCAGCCCATTGTAGATGGTGCAACCTCTGGGCTGGGTGGTCCTGAGTTCTAAAGAAAGCAGGCTGAGCAAGCCAGGAGGAGGAAGCCAGTAAGTAGCATCTCCTCCCCTCCCCCCATGACCTCTGTACCAGCTCCTGCCTCCAGGTTCCAGCACTGCTTGAGTTCCAGCTGACTTCCTTCATTGTTGGACCACTATATATAAGCATAAGTCAAATAAGCCCTTCTTCCTCCGTTTACTTTTGGTCCCTGTGTTTCATCACTGAATAGTAACCCTGACCAAGACAGTGGTCAAGAGCTCTTCAGGAAGATCTGAGTTCAATTCCCAGCACGCACTGTTTGTAACAGGTAATAACTGTTTATAACTGCAGTTCCAGAGGATCTGATGCCCTCTTCTGGCCTCTGAGGCATGGAAGTGGTCCATGGACATACATGTAGGCAAAACACCCACACGCAGAAAACAAATTTGTTCTGAATTAAAAACAAGGCACCGGGCATGGTGGCACACAACTTTAAACTCGGCACTCAGGATCAGAGGCAAGTGAATCTCTGTGAGTTTGAGGCCAGCCTGGTCTACAGAGCAAGGTTCAGGAGACAGTTTCTCAATTCTACACCTGAGAAACCTTGTCTGGAAAACAAAAAACAAGAAAGTTCTTGGGATAACTCATAGCTGGGACTCAACAGCCTAATAATTCAGAAGCTAGTACTGAGAAGATCTGTCAAGCCAGGGCCAGGTTCGACCTGTGACATATAGTCCCAGTTCCATACCTGGACGTTATTGGGTGAGATGGATTCTACATTTTTGAACTCGCTCACGATGTAGGCCAGCAGGTACGTGGACATCTTGGGGGTGGGCTGGAACTCAGTAATATTCCAGGAAGGGTCTTCCGGAAAGGGCTTGGATTCTGGGCATGGGACATGGAAGTGTGTGGGCTTCCTGCTCTGTGCTCCAGTTCTGGGCAAACCCAGGACAGCCAGGCTCACCTTTGGGAAGCATGTTAGACAGAGCTGTGAGGTTGCTGGGGTAGATGAGAGTGATGTTGAATGTGGCCTTCATGGCTGGCTCATCAAAGCATGGGAAGGATTTCCGAGCATCGGCAGCCTGCATCTGCGTTGTGGCCACCACTCTGTCCAAAGCAGTATGTTAGAGAAGGTGCAAGGAGCACAGTTTTAGGGTACAGAAGATGGCTGTCCCAACCCAACCTGCTTACTCCCTTTCACCCAACCTCACACAGCCTCAGGATCCTGATCAACAAGCTGCTCGGGGAGACCAAAGCTTTCAGATACCATCTAAGCCCTGGCAGGTTTCACGCCAGTGTGAGCTGAGGGGTCCCAGACAATTCTCTCTCCTCTGAGCCTCAGTATCCCTGTCCATCCAAGGAGCACTTCCATCCCACAACCCAGTATCCCCAGGAGCTACCTTCCCCTACAGATGAGCAATGGAGCTACTGAGGTCTCCTTAAGTTTCCAGCCCCTCCCTTTCCATAACTCCAGATGTAGCCCTGTATCAGCCTGTGCCCATGACCTTTCACCTACTTTTTGTTACCACCCTCCATGTACTCGCTGCGGTAGAAGCCAGCCAAATCATCAGCCAGTTCTCCCTGGAACTCGCTGTCCATCTCGTACTGATGGCCCTTTACCAGAGGCCCCTGCAGGTGCACCACCAGGTACTCAGTGCGTTCTACCAGTTCAGTTTTGTCAATGTTAGGTGCCGGAGTGTCACCCAGGGCTCGCAACTCCACCCTGTGGTTCCCTTTGAGGGTGTAGTTGAGCTTTTTGCTGTGGATGATGATGACGTTCGTGGTCTCTTTGCAGGTAAAGCGAACGGTACTGGAACCTTTGAAGATGTACAAGCCCTGCTCATTGGGGGTGAGGAAGGGTCTCAGGGTCACCCGGTAGGAGTCAGGTATAAGAGTCTCAGGCAAGCGATACTGGTTCCAAGGTTTGCTTTCATCTATAGCAGTTGAGGTGGTGGCTGAGGCGGTGGCTGAGGTGGTGGCTGAGGTGGTGGCTGAGGTGGTGGCTGAGGTGGTGGCTGAGGTGGTGGCTGAGGTGCTGCCTGGGAGCGTAGGGGTTATGGCAGAGTTCTCTGCATTCCTATTCTTCTCCTGAGCGTAGACCACCGACAGAGCTATGATGGTACAGACAGCTGCCACACCCAACAGGATGCCCAAGATGCCCAGGGTCTTGGAAATGTAGAAACCCTTGGCCATGATGCTGGTGGGCAGGGAGCTCAGAATAGCTCAGGCCAAGAGGAAAGCAGAGCAGCCCCTGGCCAGCTTATATCTTTACAGGGGGTGGAGCCTCACTGCCTTTGGGTCGGACAAATATTAACCAGAGCTCAGGCGAAGGTCACTAGGCTGGATGAGGATATGCTCTGCCCGGGCTCTGGAGAGATAAGAAATGAAATTGTGCAAAGCTGGCTGGGGGGTGGGGGGATGCCTGCTGTAACCAACAGTGTTGTTCGGTTTCAGGCTGCAGGTGGCCGGGATGGTGGTGATGTGGGGGGTTTCAGGTGGAGCCGGGGCTGAAGGGCAGGCTGCAGGCTTGGCACCCAGAGGCAGGGGAAAAGGCAGTGACACTAATCTACCTGCAAGCAGAAATGGAGAGAACAGACTCATGAGGACAGAGGTTAGACTCAGGGAAGGACTCACGAGGCTCAAGAGGTAGGGCAGGCAGAGCAGAATGAAGCCAGGTCCTAGCAGGTCATCAAAAGCATACTGGATCCACCTTTGGGCTGGGTTTCTCGACAGATGCCAGGGGCTCCTTGGGAGATTCTTCAGATTCTCCCCCTTTCCCTCCTGACCAACTTCTCTTTATCCAAGGAAGGTGAAATGAATTTCTCACCTCTCTTCTCTCTCTCTCTCTCTCCCCCACCCCCATTATGGCTAAGTCCTTCCTTCCCCACAGCGCAGTGCTGCCCTCCACTCTCTGTCCTGGGTAGACATGAACACATTACTCACCAATTCCATCAAGCATGCCCTTACCATTCTTCCCCAGCCCTGCCTCCCAGACGTCCACAATGGCTGATGCTCACCCCAACACCCAGCTCACCCCCATCTCCCCACAGCTTCCAGCAGACCCTGCCATAGCCTCATAAATTCCCTGCTTCTAGGCCCTGGAAACTACTCATCACACATCGGGCCATTATAGTCCAGTTTCAAATCTTCCTTTTGCTCAATAGAACTCAGGCCCCACCTTCCTAAGGGAGCCGCACACAGGGAGCAGAAGTCAGCCCAACCACTCCTCACCCCAAGAACCCGCCCCTGACACAGACACAGTCACTTCTTACCCTCAACCCAAGAGCACTCCACCCCTCACACACACACACACACACACACACACACACACACACACTCACATACACTCACAGTCCATCAGCCTTCACCTGGCCCCTCTACCTCTGGGCCCCTGCACATGCAGTACACTGCCTGGATAGATTTCTTTCTCTTACCTGATCAGCTTCTATTGATACTTCAAGTCTTAGAGAAGCTGCCCACCCTCCCCGATCCCTCCAGCCTGGATGGATTGCAATGCACCTCTTCAGATCCCTATACCTCAGCATAGGTTTCTCCTCTGTGTGGTAGTCACATGGGCTTTGGACTTCAGGCTTGTAAGAATAAGACATTGGCTCTTTCTACCCCCAAACTTGGCTCTGTGCCTACCACCTAGTTAGTACTCCATATGGATTTGTTGTATCACACATAGGCGACTGAGCGAGTGAACAAGTCATTCCAGAAGAAATACCTTTTTGAAGTTCCCAATCCTTTATCTCCACCCTGCCCCTGCCCAAAAGACATCTCAAGAGAACTACTGGCCTCCTCAGAGCCCTCTTCAGCCCATCTGGTCCTCCAGGACTTCATCTACCTGCCACCCTGTCCCCTGGCCTTCAGGGAACTGTATTGAATGAACATATGGTGAGGGAATCAGGTGTGTGGAGCTGCCTTCTACTCTGGCTAGCCAGTCCAGCATCTGTGTTTGAGGTGTCGGGAACTTTTGATGGTCTACCTTTCAGGCCCAGTGTACACAGAACTCTCTGGTCTCCCCTACCTCTGACAGCCGAGCCCCAAGGCCTGAATTTGTAGCCAGAGTGGACATCATTGCAGTGAACCTATCAGGCCTGGGCTGATGGCCAAGGGGCATTAGTGGGAAACTCTATTGGAAAGGTACATAATGATACACCAGATTGCAGTAATATGGGTTGAGGCCTCAAAGGGTTTCTCATGGGCCTCAGGCCTCCTCCAACAGAGCCACCTTGATGGTGCCAAGAAATAGCCACGGTCTTATTCTTGTAAGCCTAAAGTCCACACCCTAGGGACCACGCCCCTGACCTCATACCCTTTCATCACATCCCCAACTTGGCCTGCATGCCCCCCTACCTTAACAGCAGGCAGACCCACAAGGCTATTCGGCTAATCCCCTCTCCAAACAAAGAGCTAGGTTCTGCCTGGCTCTCCAGTCTCTTCCTGTTTGCTTTGGACACGGACCATGGGCCAGCTGGCTGAAATCTGGGCTCCTCTGCAAAGGGCCCTGGTGTCTGGATTCGGCTTAGCTCCAAGAATGGCACCAACCCAGGTTAGGGATGCGCGGGTGGGCTCTGCAGTTCCTCACCTTTGGGGGACTCTAAGAAAAGTCTTTCTCCATAGCCCCTGCCTTGGCACAGGCTCTTCCACACCCAGCAGGCCTTGGCGGCTTTAGGGTTCCTGTCACCCTGCCCTGACAGTGTGCTCATCGGGGTGATCTTCTGTGGTGTATGGGTGTGACGGCTCTCACTGCCTTCAGAGTGAGACTGAGACCTAGCTCAGGCTAACACCATCCTTGGACTTGACCCTCTGGCTGCTTCTCTTTCACACCCAGAGCCAGCTTTTCTAGGGCACCCGAGGCTCTTATCTCTGTCCTCTGGTTCTCTGGTCCTTGGGCCAGGAACACCTGTCCTCTATTTCTTGTTAAACTTTTATTTATACTTCAAAGCCCAGCTCAAAAATCACAACCTTGCCATGGCCCTTAATGTCACACTTCTGTGATCTCCAGTTCTCATCTCTATCACATATGTCACTTTGGAAAAGGCCGTGGTTGTGGCAGCTCCCACACCAGACCCACGAAAAGCAAGCGGACAGCCTGTGCTTCACCACCACAAAAATGACAAGACGATAGCTAAGGCACTCAAGGACTCAGATCCTTGCTTTGGGGACAGTTCCACCTTCCACCCTGTGCTCTGAGTCTGTGCACAGAAGCAGGACGTCATCACCCAGGACGTCATTTGCTTAATATTTCTTCTCAAAACCAGTTCATGTTAATTAGCCTGATGAGCAATAAGGACCCGGATATGGTGTGTTAAGTTACTTTTTTTTTCTGATTTAAGCTCACCTCATGCCGCTGGTAAAAACTGCTCATCAAGGTAGCCTGAGACCACCCTGCACAGCTGCTGCTGCTGTTGCTGGAGAAACGGCCACTCTCTCCTGCCTGATCTGGGGTGTCACTGCTTCAGTGCGGGCCTTGTCTGCAGAAAGCAAGTCTCTTGCCTTCCTTCCCCCTCACCCCTGCAGGTCTCAGCCACCAAACCCTGTCTAAGATACGCACGCACGCGAGCACACACACACACCACACAAACATACATATACACATGCCACACGCAAACACACATGCACACACACACATATATATATCACAAACATACACCACGCATACACAAACACAAACATACACATATGCCACACAGAAACACACACATGCCACATACACATATCATACACAAACATACACCACACACATACACAAACATACCACACACCCAATGCAGATACAAACATACCACACAAACACACGCACAAACCAGCAAGCACACCACACACACGCACGCACGCACTAGGTAGTCTGGGCTCCATACCACATCTCAGTTCATGGATCCCTCTCCAGAGCTCTCCCTCTGAGTTCTGGCGTAGGCACTGTGAGGCTAGGCAAGCAGGAAGTTTGGGGATAGGGTATAGCCTCTCTTCCCACTCTGAAGTAGCAGTGTGTAGGGCCAGGGTAAAACCAGGTCCCAGAACAGGGCCATCCTGGCTGATGGCCTATTCCCATGTCACAGCTGGATTGGGCTGGGCTGGGTCAATCCCCAGGGTGCTTCCTCTGGGAGTTCTGGACACTCCATTCTGTGGGAACAGCATTAAACCCATGGCAAGTCTGCCTTCATGGGCCAGGGCAGTGTCCCTGGAGGGCAGGAACAGAGGGGTTTTGTGGAGTGAGCAAAGTACACAAATCATACAGCCCCTTACTTTCCTTGATAGAGCTGGCTTTGAATGCCACAAGGACAGATTCCCTTCACTCAGACCATGATCAGGAATTGGGAATTATTCTGGGAAGTGATACTCGTAAGATGGGGATCAGCAGAGGCTGCTACAAGACACAGTTCTGCAGAGGACCCTTGCCCTGCCCTCATAGGTCTAACTGAGACTGCCATAGGATCCCTCAAGATTGGACTCAGCCTGAGGTGAGTGGCTACCAGCCTGTTGGGATTCTGGGATGAAGGGCTTCAGGGTGAGCAACTTGCAGCCGCTCCTTAGGTACTCTGCAGGGCATATGCATGTGTCCCTAGGTTTAAATCCTGTGGAGTGGGGGGAAGAGTACCACAGTCAAATCCAGAGGCTGAGGCTGAGGCAGGAGGATTGCCTAGAGATCCAGGCCAATCTAAGCTATATAGCTCACTGCTCAGGGATTTCACAATCCACCAAAGCCACAGTCCTAGTTCCTGTACCTGAGCCTGTCCCATGTAGGAAAAACCCCTTTCCCCCGTGGAAAATTGTGGCCAGTCTTCCTGTGTGGTGCTGGCCCACCACCTTCTTATTGGCCATCCACGCTGACAGAAGTGGGAGGCCACTTGCTCCAAGCTCCACTTTCACAAATAAACTGGCCACGGTCCTGACAGGCTCACCTGTCATCCCTAGACCTCAGACCTGTCAGCCACAGAAGTGCTCTGAACTCTCTCAATGGCACACGTCACTGGTATCCTCAGAGCAGGATTGAGTTTTAAGTCACCAAAGCCCAGACTCTCCATGGCAGGCAGCCTGCCGTTTTGGAGGTATTCTGCTTGGAAAGACTCCTCAGCCAAAAAAGCTTGGGTTGCCACCAGTGCTGCTCCCAGGAAGCCACCACGGCAGAATCGCCCACCTCTAACCTGGCACGCATCCAAGAGGCATGCCTATGCATGGGATGAGCACAGCACCAAGGGTCTAGGTAGCAAAAAATGAGGATAAAATCTAGTTCCCGCCTCCTCACAGAGGCTGGGTCCCAGGGCCAGGGCCGCAGCTCTAAACCCGACTGGGACTATAGAGCAGAAACTTGTGGCTTTGCTCTATGATTTCCAGGGGCCAGTGGTCCTCTATACCCCAGCTATTCTGTATCCTCGCGACCTCCAGCTCCATCCTCTATGTGTCCCTCACCTCCCGCCCCCTATCCCTTGAATCTGACCACCAGGCCCCAGCTACCACCCTGTGTTCCCGGGCTCCAGCCACCCCCTGTTCTCCAGGCCTGGCCGTCTTCTGTCACCAAGGCTAGAGCTTCCCTAGGAGCACTGCAGACCTGGAGGCCACAAGCCGCTGGCACCCTCGGGGACCCACTCCAACAACCTCCGCAGCTCCAGGCCCTCAGTTTACCCATCTGAGTTGGGGCAGAAGCTGCAGCTGGCTCCCGCAACCCATATGCCAAGCCCAACACCGGGTGTCCCCAAACGTCCGCAGCCCATGGCTGCCTCGCCTCACTTGCCTAGGACAGCGCGCTGCTCCGAGTTGTTCCTGCCTTGCTGCCGCCCGCCTGGCCGGGTGGGTTAAAGGGAAGTAACCAGAGCCCACCGCTGCTCCGCCCGGATTACACCCGCCCCCCACCCCACCCCCGGCTCCTCCCGCGCTCCTCCCCGCCTATCCGTAAACAGCCGCTCCCCCGACGGTGTGGCCCCTGGCCCCCAGAGCCCCAGTCCCAGACCTCTTGCCCTCACCCACCCACACACACTTCGCACTGCTGTCCCAGTGTCTCTTCCACCACATCTGGAAGACATCTGTAGCTGGAGGGAGGGGCTCCCAGCCTCCCCAGCCTACAGGACAATCCCCACAGCTCTGGAGGCTTTCCACACAACTTAATCTTGATTATTATTTCTTCTTCTTCTTCTTCTTCTTCTTCTTCTTCTTCTTCTTCTTCTTCTTCTTCTTCTTCTTCTTCTTCTTCTTCTTCTTCTTCTTCTTCTTCTTTTCTTCTTCTTCCTCCTCCTCCTCCTCCTCCTCCTCCTCCTCCTCCTCCTCCTCCTCCTCTTCTGCCTCCTCCTCCTCCTCTTCCTCTTCTGCCTCCTCCTCCCTCTTTCTCTCCCTCTTCCTCTTCTTCCTCCTAGGAAATCATTATGTAGTCCAGGCCAATCTCAAACTGGCAACAATACTACTTCACTGCTACTTTTCCATGCTCCTGGATCATCCACCAAGTCTAACTTTTTCTTCCTTTCTATTTCTCCACTCCCTCCTTCCTTCTCTCCCTCTCTCTCTCCATCCCTCCCTTATGTTCTTCTGGTACTGCAGTTTAAGTCCAGTGTCTCGTGTGCACAACCCCAGCCCTTTCCTTTTTAAAAAAGGAAAGGTCTCGCTAAATCGTCCAGGCTGACCTTGACCTCAGCCTCTCCAGGCCAAGCTCTGGCTAACTCTTGACACCTAGGCTGTCTTCAAGAAGTCAAAGTTATCAGAAGTCTCTAGCAAATAAAGGAGTGCGTCCTGGGGTTTATGCTTTTCATCTGCTTCTAGATGCTGTGTGTGTGTGTGCCAGGGCACTCCCTCTCTGGGCATTTTTTTATGGGCAATTCAGGGTAGCATTTGTAATAGTTTCCGATTGCTGTTATGAGAACACAGACTTTAAAAGGCACATGCTTATTCTCTTGCTCTTTATAAATCAGACTCACTGCACTGAGACTTGGGGTGTCAGTGGGAAGCTTGGAAACTCTAAGAGAGAGCATCTTTGTCTTTTCCAGTGGCTAGAGGCACCCACATTCCTTGGCTTGAGGTCACCTTTGGAAGAGGAGTGACAGGTGCTAAGGCTCTCAGTTTTGTCATTCTGATATTGATTGGCCTCTCCCTAGTGATCCACCCATAGAATTCCAGATAATCTCCTTGTTCCAAGTGAGCTCCTGAGCCGTGGAATCAACCCTAGCTCTAATTATCTTTAGGAACTCTGATTTAGAGGCATTGTAAATGGTTAAATCCGCTCTTCCTCTACATTCTCATTCCTCATTCCTCTCCATTGCTAGACAGCTTAGCTCCACTCTTGTCCTAACTGATGGCCAGAGGCTGCTATGAAATTGCTCTCCTACAGAGCCACACCTTGTCCCAGACTGGTCTTGTTTTCTTCTCAAACCATCCCTTCTTTTGGCATCAGCTGGCTGGGCCAGGGTGCCTCTAGGCAAAGCCTTGCTGTGATCTTAACCAGGTCACAAATCTACTGGAATGCAGCATTTCTAGAGTTGTGAGTTACTTGCAGACTAAGAGTCAGCGGGCCTGAAGAGCCCTGAGAGTCAATTTCATATTTCCTTTTTCTTCCGGACCCATGCCTGCCCACTTCTTCCGTCATATCTGGTGTGGCTGACAAATCAAAGATGGACTAAGACAAGCAAAGAGAGTGTGAACCCTGGGCCTCCCTCCCACCTCAGGCTTTTGGAGGGGAGTGTCTTGAGAAGAACCTGGCTGTAGGGGCAGGGCTACTGCTCTCTGAGGAAGGTGTGGGTTGAGAATGAAGGTGGTTTTCGGGAATTCAGTCTAAGGAAGTTCAAAATTCATGTATAGGCTTCTGGCTGCTGTATAATTCATAGTAGTGGAAAAGAAAACATAGCTTAAGCATTCTGCAATAGGGGCTTGGCTAAATAAATTATAGTTCTCTCATATGGTGACATACTATACCATCATTAAAAACACGTCATGTTTTGGCTAGGGGCTACATGGATAGAGAATGTTCACGGCCTTGGGTTCAATGGATCCTCACCATCAAAGTAAATGTATGTATGTAATATTTCATGTATAGCAAAGTATACATATTTCAGTGAAACCACAGGAGGAGTTTTTTAAAGGGGACCCGAGAATCAGGAAAGCCTGTTTAAGTGTTTTAGCAAATCTGAGACCTCTAAAGAAAAGATCAATAAATTTGACTATATAAAGAATTAAAATTTCAAAATAATATGAGAAGAAAGGGGGTAAAAGCATTAAAATATCAGCATTATGAGCTAGGAATATGATTCAGTGGGTAAGAGTGCTTGCTATGCAAATACAAAAACCTGACTTAGATCCCCAGCTCCGGAGTAAAAGGCAGGTGTGGCCAGGACCTCTGGAAGAGCAGTCAGTGCTCTTAACTGCTGAGCCATCTTTTCAGCCCTGTTTTTTGTTTTTATTTTTTAAAAATATTTATTGATTTATTTTATGTACATGAATACATTGTAGCTGTCTTCAGACACACCAGAAGAAGGCATTAGATTCCATTACAGATGGTTGTGAGCCACCATGTGGTTGCTGAAAATTGAACTGAGGACCTCTGGAAGAGCAGCCAGTGCTCTTAACCACTGAGCCATCTCTCCAGCCCATGTTTGTTGTTTTTGTTTGTTTGTTTTTGTTTTTGTTTTTTAAGACATTGTCTCCTATAGCCCAAGCTAGCCAACTTATATGGCCAAGCTGAAGCTTACCATGTAGCCAAAGGCTGGCTTGAATTCATAATTCTCCTGCCTCTACTTCCCAAGTACTGGGATTATAGGCACATGCCTGGGAAGATACTTGGTAACTCTTGATAAAGTAAGTACAAATTTTAACTATAAGATTTTTGTTGTTGTTGTGTATGTTCCTAGTTCAGTGGTAAAATACTTATCTAGCACACAGGGGCTCAAAATCCAGAGAATCTGAGGAGAAGCAAGGGGTGGGGGAGGGGAACTACTTATTAACTAAATGATGTAATCCTTGCTGAGGCAGGAGGATCTCTACTTCAAGGTCAGTCTGACTGACACTGAAATATCTGTGTAGCTCACAGATTTTTATCATCAACATTATCAGCAGCAGCAACAACAATAAAGTTGGTTATGAAGGGCAAGGCCAGCAGATCTCTGAGTTTGAGTCCAGTCTGGTCTACAGAGCAAGTTCTAGGATAGCCAGGCCTACACAGAGAAACCCGGTCTTGAATAAAGAAAACAAGAAAACCCCAAGCTTTTGAGTACATAGGTGGACAGAGGCTGAGGCAGAGCTGCAGAAAGAGAGGAGGTTCCTCTAGCCTTGGTGGTGGGTGCGCAGCCAACTGAGCACAGACATGGCTTGGTTTGGCAATATTTATCATGACTATCACATCTCCCTTTGACCCAGCACTTTCAGAATTGTATCCTACAGAACACACGTGAGATAAGGAACTGAGAAGATTTTCCTATGCAACAATTATTTACAGCTGGAAATTTCCTAAATGTCCATCAGAGAGGTAAGATGAGTGAACGTAACTGCCTGCCACTGTGGATACAGCTGTAACATACAGGCTCCACACTATGGAACAATCCCAGAGATACATGAAGAGGTTTTGTGTGTGTGTGTGTGTGTGTGTGTGTGTGTGTGTGTGTGTTTGAGGACATAGTCTCGTCTACGGGTCAGGCTGCCTTGAAACTCACTTGTAGCTCAGGATGAGCTTGAATTCACAGTGATCTTCCTGCCTCAGCATCAAAGAGTGCTAGGATCACAGATTTATGCCACCACAACTAGTCATATATTTTTTACGGGGAAAAAATTACATAGACCCATATCTTGTTTTCATATGTGTGCATGAGATCTGGAATGACACACAAGAAACTGACAATATGGTTTGTTCCCCAGGGAAACCAATGAACAAGATCAGAGGTTTTCTCATGTATCCTTCTGTTATCTATCTGTCTGTCTGTTCGTCCATCCGTCCGTCCATCTATCATCTATCTGTCTACCTACCTATCATCAATCTGTAGGTGTGGATATAAAATACTTATTTGTTAAATAAATAAATAATCAAAAGCTGGGGGGCTGGAGAGATGGCTCAGTACTTAAGAGCACTGAGTGCTCTTCTAGAGGTTGTAAGTTCACCTTTTTTTTTTTGATTTTTCGAGACAGTTTCTCTGTGTAGCCATGGCTGTCCTGGAACTCAGGCTGTAGACCAGGCTGATCTCGAACTCAGAAATCCACCTGTCTCTGCCTCCCAAGTGCTGGGATTAAAGGCACGTGCCACCACTGCTCAGCGAGGTCGTAAGTTCAATTCCCAGCAACCACATGGTGGCTCACAACCATCTGTAATAAGATCCGATGCTCTCTTCTGGTGTATCAGTGATAACATACTAATATACATTAAATAAATAAATAAATAAACAAATCATTTTTTTAAAAAATTAAAAAAAACCTTATTTGTGTGTGTGTGTCACACATGTCACGGTACGTGTGTGGAGTGTCTATTCTCTCCTTCCATCATGTGGGTACCACAGATTGAACCTGGCCTCAGCAGCAAGTGCCTTATGCACTAAGCAATCTCGCCAGCCTTGGTAAACCATATGAATGAGCACAGTATTTATTTATATATAAATTAAGTTAAATCAAATGTCAAGCTACATAAGAAGACCAGAAAAACAGCAATATGAAAGTCCAAGGTTTTAGGTTGTTTATTTGTTCGATTGTTTGTTTGTTTGAGACAGGATCTCCTGTAGTCTAGGTTGGCCTCAAACTTGCTAAGTAGTCAAGAATGATCATGGTTTCCTGGTCCTCGTGCCTCTGTCTCCCAGCTGCTGGGCTTACAGGTGTGCACCCATGCTCAGCTTATAGGGTACTGGAGATGGACCTCGGGACCTTGTGCATAGGAAAGCACACACCAACTGAACTACATCCCCAGTCCATGGTCAAGTTACAGATGCGATGAAGCGATTTGATGTTTCAGGTTTCCCTTTGACATAAGTCCAGATGGGGCCCACAACCAGGGGACACAGAATGACCAATTTAACACAGGGAAACTGAACCAGCTGAATGCTCAGTGATCAAGAGTTTGGCTAAATAAATTATGGGTCTCACTCAGACAAGGAAACACTGAGCCATCATTTAAAAATAATGGATCATGTATTAAAGGCACTTGAGGGATATTTTTTGCTTTGTTTAGCTACTAATTGTGAAGACCTTTTAAAGTTCTATCTTTTTAAAAAATCCAGAAGCCACAAAAAAAGGAAAGTCTGAGTAGCTAAATGCAAAAATTTCTCCATTGGAAAACAAAAACATCACAAGGGCTGGACATGGTAATGTGGCATTGGGAACCCCTGTAATCTCAACACTCTAGAGGCTGAGGCAGGAGGATTGTCTCAAGCTCAAGGTCTAAATGAACTACACAGCAGATCCTGTCTCAAATAGGAGGGGCAGAAGATCTTGCTTAGTTGGTAGAACATTTGCCTAGCCTGCAGGAAGGCCTGGGTTCCATCTCCACCAGGTGCAGTAGCATACACCCATAAACTCAGAACTCAGGAGGTGGAGACAGTATCAGAATTTCAAGGTCATCCTTGTCTACACAACATGTTTGAGGCTAGTCTAAGATCTATGAGACCTAGCCTCAAAAGAATAAAGTGGAGAGGGGACAGGAGAGATAGTTCAGCAGTTAAGAGCATTGGTCATTCCTCCAGAGGGCCTGGACTATTTGCAGCACGTAGTGGAAGAAATCCAGTGCCCTCTTTTGGCCTGTATGGGTACTGCACACACAGTGCATAGACATACACACTAGCAAAACAGCCATACACATAAAATAGATAAGAGAAAGGTAAATAAATAAATTCTCAAGAAAAGAAAAAATAGCCGGGCAGTGGTGGTGCATGCCTTTAATCCCAGCACTTGGGAGGCAGAGGCAGGTGGATTTCTGAGTTCGAAGCCAGCCTGGTCTACAGAGTGAGTTCCAGGACAACCAGGGCTACACAGAGAAACACTGTCTCGAAAAAAAAAACAAAAAAGAAAAAAAAAATAACAAACAACACAACATGGGAAGACAAAAGGAATAGTCTGTTGGTGTGAGGGAACTAGCCGTAGTGGTGACTGTGGAGGCTTATAGGTGGGTATGTTCAAGGGTTGTCATAACTCAAAAAAAAAAAAAGCAAAAAGCCAAGTGTGGTAGCACACACTTTTAATCCCAGCGTTCAGGAGGCAGAGGCAGGTTGATCTCTGAATTTGAGGTAGCCTGGTCTACAGAGTAAGTTCCAGAACAGCCAGGACTACACAGAGAAACCCTATCCCCCCACCCCAAAACTTTTTAAATTATGTAAATGAGTGCTTGTCTATGTGTGGGTTTGTGTACATGAGTGCAGGTGCTCTCCATGGCCTGAAGTACATGTCGTTGGACCCCCTGGAGCTGGAGTTATAAATGGTTGCGAGCTAAGACATGTGGAGGGGAATGGGGGCGAGTGGAGGGGCTGTTAGACTCAGATTCTCTGCAAGAGTGAGCCACACTCTTAACCCCTTAGCCACTGCTCCAGCCTAGCCGGGCTGCTCTTTTCAAAATGCTTTGAAGTTAAATGTCTCATATGCAAAGTTCTGTTTGTAACTGGATATTTACAACTAAGTAGGAGGTGAGCATACAGCAAACGCTTAACATCTCTGAAGCTCTGGGTTAGGTCCCTGGCACCACTCCCTCGAAAATAATTTGACACACATTAACAATGAGATTAATATCAGCAATGTTCAAAAGGCCTTACAAGGTGTTTGAGAAACACATACTTTATAAACTGGACAAAGGATTAGAATCTAAAGTTCTCAGACAGTGGACACAGCTAAGAAGGCCAGCCTTGATTACATCCAGGAAACTGCATCAAAAACAATGAGCTTACGCCTGTGATCTTGGCAACTTTTAGAATTGGACAGAGTATGAGGCATTCACACACTCCTAGGGGAGTTGTGACCTGTTCTATAGAGACAATAAAACTACAAGGTATATAAATTTAAATGCATATACTTTGTGAGCCTGAGACCTTGTTTGGGGAATTTATGCTAAAAACATGGGTGGGAGGAGCCAGGACTAATAGACAGGCAGGATAAGGCTTATTATCGGTGCTCTTTCTTACAAATGTCTGTATGGTTTGGTTGTTCTGACGGCTGTGACCAAAACACCTGACAAGAACAGCTTGAGGAAGGAAGGGTTTATTTTGGCTCTGAGTTTGAGAGAGAATCCAGCGCTTCGTGGTGGGGAAGGCTTGGCGCCAGGAAGGCGAGGTGGCTGACCACACCAAATCCCATCCCGTAGTACTTAGGATACAAAGAGAACAGGGGCCCAGCTTGCTTTCTCTTTTCTCGCTTTTTATTCCAGCCCACGTATTCAGGAGGAGTTTTTCTCCTGGGAACTAAATCACACTAGGGATGGACACACCTCTGACCTTCCGAGGGTGTCTCCTTTCTACAAGGTTCCAAGTCTAGTGACGTCGAGAATGGCTATTAACCACCATGCTGTCCAATCGGCCTGTTAACACTCCACAGGAAAGTATCCCATGGCTGGGTTTAAACTTCCTATGTGACCTCACCTGGACTCTTTAGCTTCCCACCTCCGCCTCCCAGTGCCGGGAACACAGACATGTAACACAGGGTCCGATAACCGCAGTGTATTTTTAAGTTACAAAAAGCAAGTTTCAAAGGCTGGAGATATAGTTCAGTAGTGAAAATCTCTTGTTGCTCTTGTTAAGAACCTGAGTTTAGATCCCAGCACCCACACAACGGGTCAGAAATAACTATAACCCAGTTCAGTGGATCTAATATCATCTTCCGACCTCTGTGGGCACCAGGCATGCATGCAGTACACAGACACACATGCAAGCAAAAACACTCACACACATAAAATAAAATAATTTAAAACTTATCAAGTTCCAGTGTAACACGCATGCATTCATATGACACTTCACACACACACACTTCCCAGCATGGTGGCGCACGCCTTTAATCCCAGAACTCGGGAGGTAGAGACAGGTGGATCTCTGAGTTCGAGGCCAGCCGGGTCTATACAGTTGTAAGGGAGCCAGGGCTACCTATAGAGACCCGGTCTCAAAACGACAACAACAAAAGATAATAACCACTTTCTGGAGACACTGACTTGTGCCTAGCTATGAGTGCCGAGACTTGTCAAACCATTAGCCCACTTGGCCTCCGTGGGCCAGCTTGATGCAGGAAGGCCGCCATTAGAGGAGGGGGTGATTGTTTTCTCTATGTACTCGGACGAATTCTTTGAAATTCACGCTAGTTTTGAAGTGCTCTCCCATCTCTACTCAAACCATCAAGACATTACTTTAAAAAGGACGGGCCTCGGCATGACTCAGAAAGCTTGAGTTCAGGGTATGCCAGACCTTGGGTTGGATTCAGCCTCTACATGGTGGGAGTGAACAGGGAGGAGACAGCGTTGGGGAAAGGCAGTGACATGGCAGGGCAGCGCTGGTCTAGAAGAAAGCTTTTCTGGGGCTCCTTAGTGCCAGTTTGATTCTGAGGGTACAGGACCCTGCCCATATGCTTTTCACCTGTCAGGACCAAGTGTCACACACTTGTCACAACCGCAAGGAAGGCCCCTCACTGTGACCTGCAGGCAGTCTCCAGATCAGCAGATAGGAGACCTAATTGGGTGAAGTCTTGAGGGATAAGTTCTTACAACGGAGAAGGGTGGTTGGACGGATATGGCTGGACCTGGGTAGCCATCTTAGGCATGGGCGACATCCTGTACACAGTGTTACTTTTCTCATAGTTGTGGCAAAAATATCTGACAAAAGAAGCTTAAGGAGAGAAGAGTTTGCCTGGGTGGTGGTTGCTCTCACCTTTAATCTCAGCACTCAGGAGGCAGAGGCAGGCAGATCTCTGTGAGTTCGAGGACAGCCTGGTGTAAAAGGACAGCCAGGGTACACAGAGAAACCCTCTCCTGAAAAAGAAGGAGGAGGGAGAAAGAGGAAGAAGGAGGAGGAACAGGAGGAGGAGGAGGAGGAGGAGGACAACGAGGAGAAGTTTATTTTGGCTCCAGTTTAAGAAAGTCTATTAAGGCAGCAGCAGGTGTGGGA
The DNA here is from genome assembly GCA_019843965.1 of Rhynchomys soricoides. Classification (NCBI taxonomy): domain Eukaryota; kingdom Metazoa; phylum Chordata; class Mammalia; order Rodentia; family Muridae; genus Rhynchomys; species Rhynchomys soricoides. The sequence goes on from JADRCH010000016.1 coordinate 17,255,969, forward strand.
GGTAGCTGGTTACATGTATCTGTGATCAGGAAGGGTTTTATTCAGTCCAGGACCAGGGGGATGCTGCAGCCCACCTCAGCTAAACCTTTCTGGAAACACCCCACAGGCACACCCAGTCATGCCTCTCCCCTCAACTCTGAAATATAGTCTATCGCAGAGGGTCCAGCATACGAAAAGGCAGAATCAATCGCCTGGTGGACATCGAGGCTTGGTGATCCAGGCTTTATCTCTAGAGGATGACAAATCCCTGGTGGCATTTGAGCAAAAAGAATCCAGACAGAGCAGATCCATCTTGTAGAAAAAGCATCTCTGAGGCAGTGTGAGGCAGGCTGGGTAATGGGGGGGAGGGGCTCTACAGATGGCTGTACACAGTGATGGGGGCATTAGGAAGGGACAGTTTAGGGGTAGTTCCCAGAGACCTGGTGAGAGAGATGTGGAGGGAACCTGGGAGGAAGGTTAAAGAGGTGGAAACCAGGGCGCTGCTGAGCTGCACAGACGGAGCTGGGTAAACACTTCCTGAGCTTGTTTTCAAAAATAATTTCTCGATGCTGTTGTCTTCAAGAATTTGGTATGGTTTTTATTATGAAATTAATTGAAAACAGATTTTCTTTTTTGGAAGAAGAAAACAAAACAGAGAGGAAGGGAGGAACATTTAAAGAGAACTTTCTCCAGAGAGACAGGAAGTGGAAAGGAGCCTATTGCTAGCTGCAACTGTGGAGGGGACAAAATGGGCGGGGAGCCCAGTGGGAGATGAAGAGACAGGGAGAGGCACCCGACAGCCAGGCAGGAAGGCTGAGTCCTGCACCCCTCTGCAGATCCCCCTGAGCACCCTGCTTCTGCCCTGGCTGAGGGCTGCGTGTTGTGGGGCTCTCTTAGGAGCTCCGGAGACAGGCAGGTTCTCCATAGGGTCTGAGCTTGGCAGGCAGACAAATGTCTGCAACCACTGTCTGACACAAGCTGACAACTGGCTTTGTGTGGTCACTTACCACCCCACGGCCATTGACTTTCTCCTCTATACAATGGGACAGTCTTATCTGAAACCCTCAGAGCATGACACCTCTGTGGATTTTGTTCCAAACGAAATATCTGTTTATCTTAGGTCAGCCAGATAGGGTCCCTTCATCCAAAACATCTGTCTCCTGTAGGGGTGAAGCTGGGCAAGGGGCACCAGATAGAATTAAAGTGTCATGAAAGTATTCCTACAATGACTCCCAGAATGAACTGTTGGCTCTCCACGGAAGGGTGACAAGACCCTCCTAGGAGCATCACAGCTTGCCCGTGGCCTCCAGATTTCTGGAGTGTCTCTAGTCTGTGGCGAGGATTTTTTCCTGCCTTTTGTCTCTGACACCACAGAGGCCAAATCCCAGTCCTAAGGCTGTGGTCCTTAGAAGCTGCATGTCATCTATCACATGTCAAGAACTAAGCCCAGAGATCAAGTGACTTGCCTGAGGTCACTGGGCGGGGGCAGGATGCTGACCTCATCACCTCAATGATAATTCTAATAGTCACATTTCCTGGACCCCATGACACATAGCCATGAACTGCACCCAGACGATTTCAGTCCTTCCTGATGTTGTGGTAGGGCCAGGCTGCAAAGTTCCTAAGCAGGGAAGAAAGGAAGCCAGCCTCCATATTCCCATTCACCCCCTGAAGGCTCTGTGTATGGTTGAACAGCTTCTTGGACCCCATTTCAGATACTTCATAAATTCTTTTTCTCCTTTGACACAGTTTTACTCTGTAGCCCTGGCTGGATGGAACTCTATGCATCCCAGGCCAGTCTTGAACTGACAATTTTCCTACTTTGGTCTATCAAATGCTGAAGTTATAGGCCTGTGCCACCATGCCCAGCCCTTTTTTGAACAAGAGGACTCATGTTTTCATTGTGAGCTGGACCCTGCAATTCCTATAGCTGTTCCTGAGATGTGGACTGATCCCCTAAGCATTTAGTAGCCACATGAGTAGCACTGAGGACGAACAGAGAAAGGCCAACTTCCATAGACATGAAGATCCAGGGGAATGTAGCTCTGGGTGTCATCCGGGAACCTGGAAAGAGTTTTGGGGAGCACAGACATCCTGGCTCCAGGATGAGGAAGTTAAGACTAGAGGTCTAAGCCGGGCATGGTGGCACACATATTTAATCCCAACACTCGGGAGCACAGGCAGGCAGATGTCTAGGAGTTCAAGGCCAGCCTGGTCTATATGGTGAGTTCTGAAACAGCCAAGACTACATAAAGAGACTCTGTTTCGATGATGATGATGATGACGACGACGACGACGACGACGACGATGACGACGACGATGACAACAACGACGACGACGATGATAGGGAGAAAAGGAAGGAGGGAGAGGAGAGAGAGAGTTCTATTTGCTGCCAGGTGGTGTGTAAAGCCTGGAATACTGAGGACTTGAAGTTGAAGTTAGGAGAATCAGGAATTCAAGATCATCAACCAGACCTGGTAGCACACACCTTTAATCCCAGCACTTGGGAGGCAGAGGCAGGCAGATCTCTGAGTTCAAGGCCAGTCTGGTCTACAGAGTGAGTTCCAGGACAGCCAGGACCACTCAGAGAAATCCTGTCTCAAAAATAAAACAATAACAAACAAACAAACAAAAACAAAAAATGAAATCCAGACCATCCTTGGCTATACAATGAGATCAAGGCCAGCCTGGGCTACATGAGACCCAGTCTCAAGCAAAACAATGGGACTTCAACAACCTACTTCTGAGATAAGGAAACGGGCTCAGAGAGGGCCTGAGACATTCTCCAAGTGGCTCAATCAGCAAAACAGAACCCCAGGACATGATTGACCCCAAAAGGCTACCACTGACCTTGGCTATTCAAACTAGAGATGTCGACCCCCATCCCAGGAATCCACTGCTCAGGCATTTCCCATAGCATTTCCTTGGTCACCCCTCCTGCAGCCCAAGGGTCTCCCCGCCACTCCTGTCCTGAAACTGCCTTACCAGAAAATGTTTTGGTCATTTACCCTTTGCTGTGACAGGTCCCTGAGAAACTAACTTCAGGGAGGAAAGACCTGCTCAGGACAGTCTTGACTCCCTGCCCTGGCTGGTGCTGCCCAGAGCAGGCAGGGGAATCCCTGCAACATGCCATTTTAATACCCCCAGGGATTGGGTTCCTGGTCTTTGGTGACAGATCACTACACAGCCTGTTAGGGGTTATGAGGGTGAGGTCCCCCGGAGAGGTGCCAGGGAAGCAAGCAGCCTTCAGTTTTCAGTCTCCAATCTCTTCCTTTGTGAATACATAGCTTCCCTGTTTTTCTTTTAAGGACACCTGTCATTGGATGTAAGACTCTCCCCCCACCCACGACCCCAGTAAAATTAAGAGCAGGAAGTAGACACAGCTTTTGGTGCTCACCATTCTCATTCTTGTCCTGGGATGTTCCTCAGCCTGACAGCCTCCACACACCCACAGTGAGCCTCCTTACCGGACGAGGCTTCCCTTGCCTTCAGCATCAGGACGAAAATCACCAGATGTCCTTCTCCCTTCGAGAACTGAGAATTCTCTCAGTGGGTCCACAGCCTGTCACTCACCTTTACCCCCTCAGCCACTCTCAGGCCTCTCGGACCTCAACGCCACCCCTCCCCCATGTGTGCCTCACTGACCTATCCCTGAATCCCTTCCTGCTCAGCTTTCATGATCCCACCTCTCCAACAACCCCTGCCTCTGCCACACACACCAGAGCACCCCTCCCCATCTTGTCATCCCGACTGCCCCGCCTCTTTCTTGGCCTCGCCAGCTCCTGATACCATCCCCCTTTGCCAATCAAAGCCAGGAAAGTCCTGCCCAAACCCAACCCCTGAACTAGCCTCTCTGGGCCCCATGGGACTTGCAAGTGTATGTTCTGATGGACCTGTCATCCTGTCTATGTACTGGCTGCCACTGATGCTCATCCTTGGATGGGGACTTGCCACCACCTGCAAGCTACCGGCCTCTCCATTTTCCAGTCAACCTTGGGTGTGACCAGTGCTGAATCCTCCACTCCACGACCTAACTCTGTTCTTAAGTGAGGCCTTCGTGTCGCTCATGGCCTCTCAGGCTTGCCAGGGGTCCCTCTGCCCTCTTTCAGCTGGGTAGGCCTTACAGTGCCCTTCTCCACAACTTTATCAACCTTCAGAGCTGTTCTTGGGTGAGCCACACCCCAGGCCCAGCTCCTCTTGCCTCATTACCCACAGTCAGTGTGGCTACTTCCCTCTGAATCACAAAAATCCTCTTCCCTGATAAGGTTCGAAGGCACACTTCATCCAACCCCTTCCCAGGGCAGGAAAGAAGCCAGCGTGTGTGGCACAGAACACTTGACCAGCTGTCAGGACAGCAGTGTTGGGACATGGTGAGTTGTGCTTGGTGAGTCCTCACAGGATGTCTTTTGGTTGCTCTGTCCCAGAGTGTCATGGTTTGCATGTGAGGTCCCCCACAAGCTCAAGCTCCCGTGTTGGTTGAACTTGTAAGTCAGCTGGCAGCGCTCTTTTGGGCGGCCATGGAACTCAGGGTGGATATGGGTCCTAGTAGCATTGGTGGGTTGTTCATCTCTGCTTCCCTAATCTGCCAAGAAAAGGAGCTCTGCCAGTCAGCATTGGCACTCCACAGGGCTCCCTCTCCCCCAGAGGGACCAAATAAAACTGTGAATAGTTATTAACCTTCCTTCCCTTAAGTTGATTCTTTTGGGAATTTTTGTCCTAGAGACAAAACATGGCATTCTCCTCTTTGGAACCTTCAGGAGATGATGGAACTCTGCCCAACCAGCCTGGCCCTGGATACTGCTCCAGGTTACTTATTTCAGGAAAAGGCCTACCTGTCCTTGGCCTGGGCCCTGGAGTACCTGCTCCAGCATACTGACCTGCATGACACATAGCCTCCTGAATGGATTGTTCAAGAGAAGTAGGGCCACAGGCCTGTGGGTGGATGAAACCCACTCCAGGACAGTATGCTAGGGTCCAACTTTGGGTCTTGGACATGACACCTGATGACCAGGTGATACTGTGTAAATGCCTCAGTTCCCTCACTTGCAGCCAATTATAACACTTTACCTCACTGGGGTGTGGTGGGAAACCAACATCCATCATGCAGCAGGACTCAGTATGCACTGCCATTTAGGATGATGACAGACATCTTGGACCAGACAGCCTCAGGCCTCTGCTTGTCACCCTTCGCTCCAGACCTGAGCTTTCCACACCCTCTCCCCATTTCAGTGACCCAGGTGGTCAGCAGTGAAACAGCAAGCATGCCGAGGAGTGGGGTAACTGTGTAGCTTTAACATTTGCCGGTTTCCATGACATTGTTACAGAAGATGGGAGTTGAGAAGCAAGGGCCAGGAGCTCCACTCTGCAGTCCCACTGTGCAAATCAGCAGGCCCCATCACCCCAAGAAGCATTAGAAGGAGGCAAGCATGACACATTGATAATATTTTAATATTATCTTCATCTTTTGGAAAAAAATCTATTTTTAGTTTAATTATATGTAGCCGTGGGGATGGGGCATGTGAGTGCAGGTGACTTCGGAGTCCGGAATGTCAGATTCCCTGGAGCTGGACGTACACTTGGGTCTGCTGGAGTGGTGTGTCAACTGCTGGATGTGGATGCCAGGAACTGAACTCAGGCCCTCGGCAAGAGAGGCATACATTCACTCTTAACCAGCGAGCATTTCTCCAGCCTCTATCTTTGCCTATTTACAGGGGCTTCTGGGATTGGACCCAGGTCTTCACGCAGGCTAATCATGTGCTCTGCCCTATTCCCTAGCCACTTTTATTTTTATTATTTTAAAGATAGAATCTTTTGTATCTCAGGTGGACCTTGAACTCCTTATGTAACTGAGGATGACCTTGAACTTCTGATGCTTCTGCATTACAGGCATGTGTCACCACACCCTGGGTTGTGTGGTTCTCCGAGGGAACCCAGGGCTTTTGCATGCTTCAAGTGTTCTACCAACAGAACTATGTCTCCAAGCTCCTCCCCACCTTTGCTTTTAGTAAACTTTAGTTTGCTTGTTTCTTTGAAGACGTACTTTGTTTTTAATTATGTGTATGTATGTGTACATGTGTTTGTGCAGGTGAGTTCAGAAGAGGTGTTGGATTCCTGGAGCTGGAATTACAGGTGACTGCAAACTCTCCGGCCCTTGCTTTCAATAAACTTTAATTATAAGCATCTCTAGCTTAATTTTTTACAATGGCTGTGCTCAACAACTGACCCATGAAATGGTGGAATTTTAACAAGCAGCTGTCCCAAGCACATTCAAGCTGGACCCCAGCACCTCACTATGCCTTGTTGGATCTTCCCTTCCCAAGAAGGCCCTGGTTACTATGGTAACTCTAGGACCTGACCTCTGCCCATTCAACAAACCTAGCAACATCCCCCACCCCACCCCCACTTCCCACCCTATTCTATTCCTTTGGAATGCTAGGCATATATAGAAGCTGTCTCTGCAAAGCTCTGTCACCTGGGGACCCCTGATCTGGCAGTCAAATACCATTACAAAGCTGGGGTGGTAGCACATGTCTGCAATCCCAGTCTGAGGCAGGGTGAGGCAGGGAAATTGTGAGTTCTAAGCCAGCCTGGGCTGATAGTCAAACAACAATGAAAAAAACCTGTTTTCATTCCAGGTTAATAAGCACAGGGTTTAGATTCAAGCACACTCTGGTATCGTATTGTGTTGATATCTGCCACATAATAGCCATGTGACCTTTAGCAGGTGACTTAATCTCCAAGCCAGTCATTTGCTGCAGCTGTACACAGGGAGTATGAATTCTAGCCAGGCAAGGGCACATACCTGTAACCCCAGAAACTTGGAGACTTGAGGATCAGGAATGTAAGGTTCTCCTCAGCCTGGGCTACATGGTTCAGCCAGAGCTACATGAGAACAAGTCTCAAACAAAACAAAACCGAGGGCTGGGGCCCTGACTCAGCATGCAAGAAAGAGTGCTTGCTGTACAAGCACGAGGAAGTGAGTTCAAATCCCGAGGCCCATGTAAAATGCCAGGTGTCTTTGTGTGCCACACCTGTGAAAGCAGATGGCAGAAACGGGAGGATAACCAAAGATTGGGGGCCGAACAGCAGAATCCAGGGCTTGCTGGATGCCAGCCTGGCTCCAGGGTCAATGAAAGCCTCTCAGGAGAATGAGGCAGAGGCTGAAAGAGCCGGACATGCTGTCCTCCTCCTCTGACTTCTGTATGTGCATAGGTGTGTACACCCAGACACACACATGCACAGACATCACACATCACACACACACACACACATACACACATACACACACACACACACACACACACACACATACACACGGGGTGGGGAGGGACACCTCAAAACAAAACAAAACCACCAAGAAAACAGAGACAGGTCATGGTGGCACACACCTATAATCCCAGCATTTGAGAGACAGGGTTCAAGGCCAGCCTGGTCTACAGAGTGAATTCCAGGACAGCCAGGGCTACACAGAGAGACCCCCTGTCTTGGAAATAAGCAAACAAACCAAAACCAAACCAAACCAAGAACAACAAACAACAACAACAGAGAGAGAGAGAGAGAGAGAGAGAGAGAGAGAGAGAGAGAGAGAAAGAAAGAGAGAGAGAGAGAGAAAGAGAGGAGGGAGTCCGGTTATAGAGATCTTACTTAGCCCTGGGTCCCATCCTGGACCCAAACAAACCAGACTCATTTTATCAACTAGTCTTGGCCTGAACTCACATTGGACATTTGCAAGTTCTGACATTACACAGTGGTGAATTACAGTCATGTTACAATAGGAAACACATTGAGTGCGCTGATTGTGTCCTCCCTTTGCATTTGCCCTTGCCAAGCTGGCAGACAGTGCTTTCCTGACACTAGGGAATAGTTAGCATGCTCTACTAATGAGATCACACCACACATAACATTATGCATACTACCTCACTCCTGAGTTAGTTTAGATTTGACTCAAACATACAGAACTCCTGGCACCGTGTGTGATGCCCTCGAGACCCCTGTATCAGCTAGAGGAGGCTGTCAGGCTGCAGCTGTGGGTATCCACCAGAATAGACGGCTTGGATTCAAGGGTTTAAGTCCATAAAAAGTCTTTATTAGCCAGCTGGCAACTACACAGGGTGTTGGGGATCCAGGGTAGCCCCAAGCCTCTGTCAGGGTAAACATTTAAGCACAAAAACCATGTTCTGGGTTGACAAACTGGGTTGGCTAACAAGAACAGTTAGTCAGAAGTGGATCTACAGAAGCTAAAAAGCAAAGTTAGTCCATTTAGAGACTTCCCCAGAAACTATGATATGATGATTAGGCCTTTGTTCTCATTTTGGCAGGTGGTGCTGTCTACATGCTGGGTTATGGCCTCAATGGTACTTCCAGCATGCAGGTGGTTGTGCTAAGGTCTGAGGGCCTCCTAAGGTCCAGCAAGTAACAAACAGCCCTACAGCTTAGTGGTTTCTTTCTTGTTCACATCCCACACTATCATAACTTGGCTGCAATTTTGTGCCAAGTAGCCTGTACTCCAGAACCCAGGTTGAAGGGACAACCCTTATCTGGGGAATAGCACATTACCACATGGAAATAGAATGATCCCCATTGCATCATGCTCTGACCCTGCAGGTGTCTTCTGAGAACTGGCACACCTCATGTATGTATACCTATCACTAATGAAAACAGTCACCAAATAAGTGGTCTAGCCTGGTGTCAAAACATTAGCTATCCCATCCTCCCCTGGAGTAGGATTCTGAACAGCTTGTTCCAGCTGCCTCTCCCATCTCCACGATTAGTACTTAACCTTCCTCTTGAGACAGTGACTCACTGTCTCTGCTATTTCATACCATGCTGAGCCGCCTCTTTCCTAACAGAGCCTGCTCAGTTGGACTATCTAAATCCATCTTTGGCCAAGGCCTACTCTGTACAGCCATTCCATGACAATCCCTCCCTCACACTTCCCGAAGCTGGAAACATATTAGCAGACCTGAAAGTCACTGGAGATGGACCCCTTCCCTCCTGTTTCTGTGGTAACATTATGAAGGAAGCCTCTTAGGATTTAAATTACCACTGAGCGGGGCATCTGAGCTTTGTTGAGGCCCATGAAAGAGCTACTTCTTCCTGATTCTTCCTCTTTCTTGGTTGGAAGAATGACACCCAAGTTTTACCTCCAGCCCTGGGTAGAGACCTAACATTCTAAGCTACCCAAAACACTGTCTCCTTTTAAGAGTTAATCACCCGGCCAGGACTTCATACCTGAGGAAAGCAGCTTCCCCAGAAGACGACTAAAGAGAAGGGAGAACTAACTATCCCCGTAAGGAGATACTGTACTTACCCTTCCAGAAGCCCCTCCCTCGGGATGGAGGTTGGCAGAACTTCCTGTATCCTTCCCCACGGAGTCCTAACTCAGAAAAGGGTAAGTTCTCCCCCACCCCTCTCTCTCTTATGTACAGGCCAGGAACTTGAGCAAGCTCTCTCTGGCACTCTGGGCTCCTTTCCTCTTTTTCCAAAGCCCCACCCCTACACCCTTTCCACCATGTGACTGTTTGCTCATCACCATTGCAAAAGCCTACCCCCTTGCCCTTCTTTTCCACCATCTTCCTCCTCCAGGCAGTTGCCAAGATTTACCGCCTGCTCTGTTCTGTCATTTTCTTCCAAACTCCAATAAAATTGTCCTCAACCTTCCTTCCTGGTCTGTATTTAAATTCTTTTATTACAAGACTCAGAACCCAAGAAGGAAAACTTAGTTTCCTTGGTAACTAGGGACTCCCATTCCATGACCACCAAGTCTTCTAACCTGAGCTTGTCTGAGCAAGCTGTGTAAAGCAGCCTTCCAAAGGCCAGGTTCTCTCTGGGCGCTGCTTTTCCTGGGCCCGTCCCAGGCTTCTGTAAACATCCTTTCCAGGACTCCCAGGCCCCCCACAACTCTCATAGCCTCGACTTACTCTCTCTCCGACCTTGGGGTGGACCCTCGCTCCTGCTGCCTGTGAGCAGGCCCTGTGATTTGCTGGTCACCAAGGTCTTGCCCTTTCCTCAACCTCCCTCCATACCATGACACTTCCCAAGTCCTGTCAATTCTAGCCCTACAGTATGCTACAAGTCTGATCCATGTCTGTCTCCACTGTCCCACTCAGATCTAGCCTGGGTCACCACAAATGCTCTCCCCGTTGGGCTCTGGGACATCTTTTCTTTCCCTCTCCATCCACTCTCTGCTCAGAAGTCAAGGTTAAAAATAAATACAGAATAAAAACAGAATTGAATGTTGTGGTACATGCCTATAATCCCAGCATTTGGGAGGCTGGGGATTATCATGAGTTTGAGGCCAGCGGTAGCTGTCAGGTGAGTTCAAGGCCCTCTGGGACTCACCCAGACTCAGCTCTCCTTTCCCTCCCATCCCCCCTTGCAGCCTCAGGCCTGCTCTCCTTTGTTGGGGACCTTAGTCTGTGCTAGTCTGTAAAGGGGAGAGGGTAGCAGCTTTACCTCCAAGGTAGCCATGTTGGGGGTGCACTGTGAGCAAGCACTGTGCACTCAGAATGGATTGCTGAGATTGTGTCTTTGTTCTAAAATCCGATTGGTCCCCCACCTCAAGCCGTGGGATCATGCTCATGCCCCACAAAGAACTTCTCAGACTCTAGGAAACAAAACGAACAAACAGCCCCCCCCCCACTAGTTAGTTAGTTAGTTTGCATTAAATAAATAAATAAAGGTTTAGCACTTGGTTCAGAGGATGTACTCCTTCATGGTGGAGGCTGTTGGAATAGGGCAAGGGCTTGGGGCTCCTGTCCGTGGCAGCAGGAAGCTGCCTGCTCCTATCTTGGTAGACCAGAAAGCCAAGAAGAACCTGAGGTCATTCCTGTTCTTTATAATGTCCTGAGCTGATATTCCACTAGAGCTGCCCAGAGGGACTGAGGCGATCCAAGAGTTCTGTCCTACCTCTGGCCCTGTGCTGAGCTGGTAGCACAACTCAACACACACCCGGGGGATCAATGGCTAAAGCCCTCAGGGTCCACTGAGATGCTTCCCCTAGGAGGTCTCATCTCCATCCTAGAACAGAACTCTCCATGCCTTGAGCTTAGAGCCCTCCTGTATTCAAGGTGCCTAAGAACATAAGAGTCTTTGCAGCCTTGTGGAATGGTGCAGTAGGGTGGTGGGACAATGGCAGTAAGGACAATGACAACCATGAGGTAACATTTCTTCAGCTCATACCACTAGTCAGTTACTATCCCACATGTTTTTTACAGATTAGTTTTCCACCCATAACGATGCATGTTTTCAGACAGGGCTCTTTGAAACAAGGTGCTGTGGTTAGCTGTGCCTTGCTCCTTTGGGATCAGGTAGCATGCCTCATGCAGATCAAGGGGGCTCTAAATATGGAGCAATGCTCCTGCTCCAGCATTCTGAGCGCAGGGCAGTATAGACATGCACCACCATGCCAAGTTGCTGCTGTTTTTCTTTTTCTAGCAGAAGTATAGCATGCCTAAAGCAAAAGCCAAATTGTAAGTGGAGAACTGAGTGAAGCGTCAGAACATTAGCACACATGTGAGCAGCGTAGAAAGAAAGGCAGTGCTGTGCCTGGCTGCTCTCTATAGAAGTCCCACTGTGCCTGGCTGACTTGTCCTAGGACACACCCTTCTCCTGGCATCTGGTCCCAGAGATTCAACCTGCCTGTGTCTTCAAGGTTAAAATAAATGGAACTATGCCTTGGGCAAAGTTGATTCGGCCTCTCCCACAAGTCTGCATGCCTGAGCACCTGCTTTCTGGGCTCTATGAAACAAGGTGCTGTGGTTAGCTGTGGCTTGCTCCTTTGGGATCAGGTAGCATGCCTTCGGTGTGATCCTGGGACTTGCTCCATTGTGGATGGATACCTCGGTGTCCTAGTTAGCTTTAATTGTCAACTTGACACAGCCTAGAGTCATCTGAGATGGAAGCCTCAACTGAGACATTGCCTAGATCAGTGAGCATGTTTTTCTACTGTGGGGGAGGTGGGGAGAGTGTCTTAATTGCCAGTTGGAAAAGGAAGACCTAGGCCTCTGTGGGTGATATCACCCCTAGGTAGTTGGACCTGGGCTGTATAAGAAAGCTAACTAAACATGAGTCTGTGAGTATTCCTCCATGGCTTCTGATGATTCCTGCCTTGGCCTCCCTCAATAATGGTCTGTGACCTGGAATTATATAAATCAAATAAATCCTTTCTTCTCCTAAGTTGCTTTTGGCCAAGGTATTTGTCATAGCAACAGAAAGGAAACTGCAGTGTGTCCCAGGCTGTGAGGAGCATGCACACGCTCTTGTCATCCTGACCATATCTTTTGAATACACATGCGCTTACCTGGCCTCCCTAGCAACACAGACTCTGATGGGCTCCAGCAACTGAGTCTGAGCATTCTCCTGAGTGCTGAATCCTGTCTTCTGCAGGCACATGACAGCCATCCTGGTTCTTCCGCACTGGGCAGACTCCATACCACATGTGCTCAGGACCAACCCCCCTCTACTTCCTGGCCACCAGGTATGGCTCTTCACCAATCAAAAGTGCTCACTGGGATGCAGTCTCTGTCTGTGGCCCTCACATCTGGTGCTGGCAATATCAGCATTGAAACTCAGAGTTCCAAACACCCAGGGCTACCTAGAGAGACCCTATCTCAAAAGTAAATAACAACGGAAAAAAAAAACCAAAATGAGTATTTTTCAGTGCCGGTCCTGGCTTGGGTCTTCTGTTTGGGGTGAGAATGCTGTGCTGCTCCCATTTTACAGATGAGGAAACAAGTGCAGAGGTTAAGGATATTGCCCAAGTCACATCTGGAAGCAGCAGAGCCACTCAAACACATCAAAATTTTGTTTTGTTTACAATTTTAAAAACATTGTCCTAATATTATTACCATTAGTATTTCTCGTCAATCCCATACGTTCATCATGTATTTTAAATATTGTTCAGCTATGTTGCAGGACCCAGGGCAAGGCAGGTCCAAGGGGTGGAAAAACAGGCAGACCTAGGGTAAGTGGGGACACTCTGCAGAAAATGTCCCCAAAGACGGGGAATCAAACACAAGTGTGGAAGTTACCTCAGGGGACTGCTGTGGGGGTGGGACTAACCACTATTTGGAAAGGCCATCACCTTCACCTGAAATGCAAGATTCAGAAAAGCTGGGTTCAAAGCTGGCAGTTCAAACAATGCTTTGGGGTGGAAATCTTTGTTCTAACAGGAAAAGGTTGCACCACCAGGTCCACTGTTGCTGTCTCTGGCCTGAAGCTATCTCTGGCCAGGGAGTGTGGCTCAGACAGCCTGAGGCTGAAGAATACTTTCTCTGAAGGCTACCCCAGCTGAAGGCTGGTATCATTGTGGGAAATGCACACCTCCTGTCATCCTGCCCACATCTTTTGAATGCACATGCCCTTATTTGGCCTCCCTGAGTCTTAGAGTCAGCACACATAGACTCTGATGGGCTCCATCAGCGGAGTCTGAGCATTCTCACGAGTAGATGAGGCACCGTAGCAATCTCACGGCTCCACTTTGCTCCTACTGTGGTTTCGGAGACACTTCTCTCTCTTACCAATACAATTGGGTAGGAGACACACTGGGCAATGAAACCACAGAAGCAACCATGGGCTTTTTTTCTCTGTCTTTTCTAAGAAGCTGAGATGCAGCCCATTGCAGTGACTTGTAGGTCTCCCATCTGTCACCTAGAAGAGGCAGCAAGGCCAGTCTACTATCCATAGCCCCTTATCCCCCAAATCACTAACTCCACTGTGATGAGGGTCTTAGCTGATGACAGTTGGTAAGTCAGATGGTGTGAACACATTACACATTCCATAGAAACTGTCCTTTGGTAGTGGAGCTTGCCAGGTATAGCAATATGAAGATCAGTCATCTCAAGAGGCTAGGCAGTGGCTACAATCACAGCTGCATCCACCAGAATTCATTGCTACAGCAAGCTGTTCTGTGGCATAGGCCATTCAGTTGTTTTCAACTGAGGGCATTTCCAAATGGGATGGTTTCATTGGGATGAAAGCCTGCTCTAAGTTGGGGAGCATCTGAACCTTGCTCATTTCCTTCGATCTGAGGGATCTGGGGATTCATGTCTGACAACTGTACCTGGAAGTCCCTTACAGTACCTTTCTCTCAGGAGCTTGTAAAAGTTGTTCTCCATCACACAGAAGACAACCTCCAGCCTGCCCCTCTGAAAGATAGGCTCCTCATTCATCCCAAGTGCTCCTAGGATGCCAGTCTGATGGCACAGCTGGGGAAAGTACAAGCTTTGTTCATCTTAGTTATCCAAGAAAGGGGGGGGGCTTACATGACCCCACCTTTATTGGGCCTACAGGCCAGAGCCCACCACCTGGATCTAGTTCTGCAAAGAACGTTGGTTCCCTCCATTGGTTGGGGAGCTGCCTTAGTCAGGGTTTCTATTCCTGCACAAAACATCATGTCCAAGAAGCAAGTTGGGGAGGAAAGAGTTTATTCCCCTTACACTTCCACACTGCTGTTCATCACGAAAGGAAGTCAGGACTGGAACTCAAGCAGGTCAGGAAGCAGGAGCTGATGCAGAGGCCATGGAGGGATGTTCCTTACTGGCTTGCTTCTTATAGAGCCCAAGACTACTACAGCCCACAGATGGTACCACCCATAAGGGGCCCTCCCCCCTTGATCACTAATTGAGAAAATGCCTTACAGCTGGATCTCATAGAGGCATTTCCTCAAGGGAGGCTCCTGTTTCTGTGATAATTCCAGCTCGTGTCAAGTTGACACACAAACCCAGCCAGTACAGGGGCATCTGGCTGCCTGCAACTCCAGAGCTCTCTCCTCTGTCCCCATCTCTGGTCCTACCAGTCATTCCTGTCCTCAAACCCTCATCTTCAAGGAAGCTTCACTTAAATGCTCCCTAGCATCTCCCTCAGTTCTACCCTGTGGTTTCTCTGCACATGGGATAGGGCTTTCCAGGGGCTAGGCTGGGGTCTCTGTCTGCCTCCCTGAGGGCCCCTGGTTGCTGCTTTTCTCGATGCCAGGATGAGCATCAGATACTGACAGTCCTCTCCCTCCCAATACCACTAATTTCCTAGCAACAGCAGCAGACACAATCTGTGGAACTCTTTGTGGGTCACACTGTCAGGATGTCACGATGAGGCCCCTTCTGACAGAGAGAGCCAATCTTTGGAAGGTCCTACCCATGTACTCCTCATAGCCAACCTAGTCAGAACCCTGCCCACTCCAAGCTGGAGCTGTCGATCAAAGGGCTGGCTTTGCTGACCCAGCTGGAGCTTGGCTGGGTAGCTCCAAGTAGGAAGACCGCTTTTCTTAGTCTCCTCCCCATTGACACAAGTGGGGCCTTTGAGAAGGGAAAAACATTCCTTGGCTCTTGGTGGGCAGGTGAGAAAGCTAGGGTCCCAGAAACCTTGACAGCCACAAAAGCCACCTTGAGCCAATGGCTTCCAGGTTCTCATCTTGCCACTTTGAAGAATGCGATATTCGGCCACAGAAGGTTTTTATAAAGTTTTATTACAGTTACTGATAGTTTAAGAGCCTAAGCTGTACAGCTGGAGCGGATCCTAGAAAAAAGATATCATAAATGCCTTAGGTTTAGTTCAGGGCTTGTTAAAGGGTTTATGGTAAGCCTGGCATAAGGTACAGGAGGAGGGTGAGCTGGATGACCCACCCATGAGGTGAGCAGTGTCTCTCTAGTTCTGGTCCCATCATTATGTGCAGCTTCCAGGCAGGATTAGAAGGGGTCCTGGTTCCTTCTGGAGTTCTGGCTCTGAGGACCCTTCCTGTCTGACCAGTGTTTCCTGTTCTCATTGCTATCAGAAGCTCTCCCCTGATGTTAGGTTGCTCTAATGTGCAGACATTCCTCAGCCCTTGCCCAGGCTGTCCGTCTTTCACTCTCACCCCTTGGCCACGGGGCTCACTCCAACGCCATACATGTCAGGGATGGACCCACACTCTCCTGTCCACTCACTAATCAGTGGGCGTTTATCCCCAAACAAGCGAACATGCCGGCATCCCATCCTGTTCTCAGTACAATCCTTGCTGTCCTCCACCCACAGTGAAGGACCACCCCACTCTCACGTCACAGTCCTAGAGCGCACAGGTTTCGTGAGAGTGTATGAACTTCTCCTTGGTGTGTGTGCTCACATGTGTATGTGTGTAGCGAGGACTCTGTACCTCGGGAGGACACTAGGATTGCACTGAACTGAGGTCAACTGAAGCTATGTCCTTAGTTTTGAAAGTGAGGATAAAGGATGCTTGTTTTTTGCTTTTTTCTTTAAAAAAAAAAAAGACTGGAGGATTCTTTTTTATGTATGTAGTATGTATGTATGTATGTGTGTGAGTGTTCTGCTGGAGGTACACCTGCATGTCAGAGGAGAGCATCAGAGTATGTGGATGCTGAGAATTGAACTCAGGACCTCTGGAAGAGCAGTCAGTGCTCTTAACCATTGAGCCAACTCACCAGCCTGGATGCTTGTTTCTTCCTCCTTTAAACTACAAACACTTGCTGCTAGGAAGGCAGTGCTCAGTGGCTGGGAACAGGCTGTCCTCTGCTGAACCGTTTTGTTTTCTTAACATGTAAAGTGCATGGGGCTGGAGAGACAGGGCTCAGCAGTTCCGAGCACTTGGGACCCCTAGCACCCCCACTCAACTCCAGCTCCAAGAGAACCAAGGCCTTCGTTCTAGTCTCTGAGGGCACCTCTCCACCCCATGTAAAAATACTGAACCACAGCCAGATGTTGGTCCTGCATACCTTTAATCCCAGAGGCAGGTAGATCTCTGAGTTCAAGCCCAGCCTGGTCTATAGAGCAAGTTCTAGGACAGCCAGGGCCACAGAGAAATCTTGTCTTGAAAAACAAACCAAAACAGAACAACCCCCCTCCCCCACCTGAACTACATGAATAAAGCTTTTATTTGGAAAGGAAAGGCTGAAATGAAGAACTCTGGGAAGGGTTAATGGCTTGCATCAAGGTATTTCAACAGCCACTTCTGTCAGAATGTGCAGGCAAACACCACCCCAGAACTTCCCAAAAAAGGCAAGACTTACTTTGACCTTGAGGTTTAGGCCTAGCCTGGCAGCTCCTACAGAGAGCTGGCTCACTGTGGGTGGTCAGCACACTCAGAGTAGTGGGCATCCAGGATGTATGCAGAGAGCAGCTGGGTCTCAATACTCCCTCTTGGTTATTATAAAGGCAGGCAGGGACCTGCTCTGGAGCTTCATTTCCAGGTACCTATCACCGAGTCTTTGAAAAAACATGGCCATGCTGAGGAGAGCATTCTACAGGCCAGGCCAGGGATCCTGTCAGGAACCTGGTCAGAGGCACTGACCCCCTAGTTTCTTTTCTGAAGCTGAGATCACATTGAAAATTGTTAACCTGGCTCTGCAGGGGTGAGGGAGGGAAGGCTGGCTCTGCACATGGCAGAGGATGAATCATCAGGGTCTAGGAGACTCGCTACCCTCAGTGTAGCATGTATGGGGCCATGAGGAGGTTTGGGAAAGGCAATCTGCCCAGCACCCCATGTAGAAAGCATGACACCTGCTGAATCAGGGGTGGGCAGTGGCCTTTAAATCTTCCACACTGCAGTCAGAGTCTGGCCCCCATAGTGCCAGGATGCCAGTCAGTGTCCATGTCCCACCCACATGAGCACTGTAGCTGGACTCTACTTTGTAGATTCTTCTTTTCCCACCAGTATCCCCCCAGTTTCACCCCCTATCACTAGATAGGAGAGAAACAAGGACAGAGAGGAGGGAGAGAGAGATCTCTGAATCTAATTTCTGTTTCTTTTTTGAACACAAACTACTAACAAACTGCAACCAACCCTGTGCCCCCCACCCCCCAAGAACCAACAACCACTGATCCCACCTATCAGGGTTCTAGCATTTATATACCCTCTGAAAAGTTCCCAGAATTTCAAACCACACAATTGCAGAAACCATCTGCTAAAGCATGAGGCAAGTCATGGTCAGCTGCTGTGATGTAGCCCCATACCCCCACACCTAGGATTAAAACAAAACCATATTCTTATAATATTTGTGTTTTTTTTTTTTTTTTGAAGAAATCAAAGTTCCAGAATTGTCACTACAGAGCACTGTCAGGGAAGCTCAAAGACAGCCTCTCTCTTAGTTAGAACCAAGCCTGACCCTCTTTGAGTAGTTACACAGAAGACAGGCAGTGTGTGTGTGTGTGTGTGTGTGTGTGTGTGTGTGTCTCCAGTTATTAACTAACGGCATCAAGAAAACCCAGGGAAGCTTCAGTGTAACCACCCAGGTCCAGGATCCCAAAGCAAACACAACCCCAGCCCCTGGTTGCATAACTGACATCTCAAGAGCAAAAGGACACTCTTCTCCGAAAAGACCAAGGGCTTCCTCTATTTCACAGAAAAGTACACAGGGCATAGTAGTACATACTTGTAATCTCAGCATTTTGGAGGTGATGCAGGAGGATTGAGAATTTGAGTTACAAAGTGAGATCTTGTCTCAAAATATAAGAGGGAAGGAGGGAGGGAGGGAGAGAGAGAGAGAGCAGAGAGAAAGAGAGAGAAGGAGGAGGAGGAAGAGGAGGAAGAAGAGGAGGAGGAGGAGGAGAGGGAGACAGACCTCAGACTATGGCTTTCAAACTAGCAGACAAATAGCAGACAAACTAGATGCAAGTCATTAGCAATGAATTAATTAACCCCTCTGGCTTGACTAGAGGAATTGAGTTTTCCTAGCCCAAACCAACACAGACTGTTAGGGGACTTCATGAAAGCTGTTGTGTGATGCTTGCGGTCTACAGCACGAGGCCACAGTTTTGGGGAACCAAGTAGTTTCTAGCAGGCAAACACCTGAAATCTAAACTATCAGGGAAGCCAAGTGCTTCCAACTCCCTTCAGCCAATAGCAAGCATACTTTAGAGCACTGTGGCCCTCTTGACCCTTAGCCTGAGAGCACTCTGGGCTTCATCTCTGGCAGTTAACTGGAGGGATACAGAATCTTCCAGCTCTCATCTGGCTACCTTAGAGAACTAAGCCTCTTTTTATTAGTTTGTGCAAACTGCACAATCCCCTGAAGTCTCAGTTTCCCTGTCTGTCATCTTTAAAGGAGAGGGTTGTAAAACTGGGAGAGACCATCTTGAATAGTAAGGAGAGAAAAAGGGCTCTGGAGCCAGGCAGGCACGTTTCCAACCTTAGCCCTGGGAGACCTAGGAATGATTTCCCCGACCCGAGTCTGCTTTACTTGGCAGTAAAATGTCCGTGGGTGGGGCCAGAGAGGTGGCTCCAGTTCAGAGCATTGCTGCTCT
Source organism: Rhynchomys soricoides (assembly GCA_019843965.1). Taxonomy (NCBI): domain Eukaryota; kingdom Metazoa; phylum Chordata; class Mammalia; order Rodentia; family Muridae; genus Rhynchomys; species Rhynchomys soricoides. Next base: position 17,275,178 of record JADRCH010000016.1, read on the forward strand.
TGCAGAGGAGCTGAGTCTGGTTCCAGCACCAACAATTTTAGGGGCCTTCTCAACCTCCTATTAATTTGAGGTCCAAGGAATTCCATACCCTTCTCTGGCCTCAGAGGGCACACACACTCTCTTCTGGCCTCAGAGCATACCCAGCAGACAGACAGAAATAAAATATATCTTGAAAAACTGTCTCTAGGAAGGACTGTTAAAGGTCTTCTCGTGTCAACCTACAGCAGATGCACTGATCCCAGCCGCTGTAAAGGGGGCATGAATGTACTCAAATGGCAATAACATAACACACAATGCTTCTGGAGAATGCAGTAGGGACTGGTCTCAGGTCTGTCCTCTAGCCAAGTGCCCACCATCACTGCAGCTCTGACACAGGACTGAAAGGGTAAGAAACTGCAGAGTGCAGGAAGCCCTGCTGGGAACTGAGACATGCTGGGCAAGACACACACCGTCCTCCCTGGACATCAGCATCACAAGCCATGGAAATGCACTATCAGGAAGGTGCCTGGGCGGGGCAGTTCCCTGTGGAGGTGCATCAGCCTCAACAGCAGCACATGTTAACATTTGCAGGGGTCCAGAGCTGTAGAATGCCAACCAAGGGAGCCCAGTGTGCTCACTGCAGGGCTCAGACTGGAGAGCGCACAGCACTACAGCCAGCATGCTGCAGGCTCAGCCCACATAGCACCTAGTTCAGGCTCCCAGAGGTAGAATCTGAGACTGCTTAGTGGGTTTCTGAGCAAGTGTATGTATGTCGGAGTTCTTCATTCACAACACAGCACTGAACCTTCTGCTTCCAGGAGAACAGTGTATTTTAAACTTGGGAAGAGTCATAACCTGGGAAGGATTCAGCCGTCACATTCGATAGACACTGATCTGTCCTCTGGGAGAGGGTTCTGAGTGCTTGTTTCCCCCCACCCCACCCCCGCCATACAAAGGGCATAGAGGCCCTAGCAGAGGTGGCATACACCCTGCCCTCACCTGCCACTTACCATGCCTGACAGCTGAAAGGCTGGCCCTTCTCACTGGTCTCTTGCCCAGTAAGTGATACAGGATCTCAGAAGCCCTTGGTGCTAGAGAGGAAGCCAGATGTGTTCAGTCCCAGTGGTGGGGCCCTGGGAAGCAGGTGGCTTGTTCCACAGTCCCTGGCCCTGAGGGCAGCCATGTGGGGGAGGCAAAGGAGCAGTGGCTTAGTGCCCTGAAGTCTACCACAGCCATGTGGATCTGAGAGCAGCAGGATGGCCAGGCAGTGTGCACCCAACTCCCTTCCTACTCTGTGAAAGGCTCAGGGCCCCAAGGTGCAACTCTAAAGGCTCAACAGGGTTCTGCTTCTGGACTTGACTGCTTTGTTCATCTTAAGAACTCCAGTTCAGCCCAGTCCTCCACCTTCACACAAACTGGGACAGGTTGGGAACCTTGATGTTGAGATCTCCAATGTTGATGTTCCTGGGGATCTCAGGAAGGTTGATGTTCTTCACAGCGGACACGGCCCTTGCAGGAGCTGCTGAAAGGCCGCCCTGGAGAGGGAGGAGGGTGTTAGTTGGCTTTCCATCTTAAAGCAGATGACAGAGATCTAAAGCACTCCAGATGGCACATCCAGAAGTTTTCATTCCTCAACAGTGGTCAACACATCCCTACTTAGCTTGTGTGCAGACCTGCAGCCTTTGTTGCTGTCCCACTACAAGATCTACAAAGGTGGGCTGTGTCTTATGCAGTTCTATAACCATGGCAACTAACACTGCTCATGGCCCATGGTAGTTGTTCAATAAATACTTGCTGGGAGACTCTGAGATGATTTATCCAAGTCCTAAGATTTAAGGATACTCAATTTACAAAGCAAAACAGAATGAAACCCTTTCCTTAAGAGTCTAACTTACAGAAAAGTGCAAAGCCGGAGAAATTCTTCAAATGAAAAGAATGTCAGCTTTAGGACAACTGCTTGCCAGCTAGTGTGAGCTGGAAAGGGATGGGCTTTGGATGTCATGTGGCAACAGGCTGGGAAGCAAAAACCCATACTGGCAAATCTGCAGCAGACATGCAATCACTAACCCACAGCTCTCAGGACCTCTCTCTAGCTCTGCTCTCTCCCTGCATGTTGGCCTCTGCTGTTCCCAGACCCTTGCCTGACTCACTCACTGTGCCTGGAAGCTTCCCGGCCTGTACTTCTCAGAAACCTCTGGCAGCTGGAGCTGCAGCTAGAAGTTTCTTCGACAAGATTAGCAGTCCTCACAGGAAGGATTCCTGGTTTTGTAAGACAGGTTCCATTCAGAGAGCAAAGAAACCCTTGAAGACACTCAGAGATGTCACCACACCACTATTTCTGTTCTATGAGGGGTCCCCTCTGCCTGCTGCTCACTGTAGGGCTGAAGCAGGCTAAGACCAGGGTGAGAGTGAGTTCCTCCATCAAGCTCAGTGCCACATGAGTAGGTATGGTCTTTTCTTTTTTCTTTGTTTGGTTTTTGGAGACAGGTTTCTCTGTGTAGTTCTGGCTGTCCTGGAACTCACTCAGTAGATCAAGCTAGCCTCAAACTCCCAGAGATCTGCCTTCCTCAGCTTCCCGAGTGCTGGGGTTAAAGGCATGCACCACCACTGCCTGGCAAGGAACTCTTTTGTTTGCTTTTTGAGACAGGGTTTCTCTATGTAGTCCTGATTGTACTAAGCTTGCTATGTAGACCAGGCTGGTCTCAAATTCACAGAGATCATCTGCTTTTGTGACCTCAGTGGTGGGACTTAAAAGTGTGTGCCACCATCACCTGCTCAGGTATGGTGTTTCCAAATCAGCATTACTGTAGTTTTGATGAAGCCTCACTGAAAGTAAAGAATCCTGGATTTCTAGAGGCTAAAAGCTAACCGTGAGCTACAGCTGCTCAGCAAATGTGAGCCATAATCATATTCCAGAAGCTGTTTGTCCTTCCTGCCATCTGCCTTTCCTTTAAGCCTGAGATCTCAAGTCACCCTACCTGTTTAATGTTTATACTGGCCTTCATGTTAGTGTAGACAAACCAAGAAAGACAGAGTGGGAACCACCTCCTAAGGACTCAGAGAAACAGAAGCCCACACAGCAAACACAAACCTACACAGCCCACCCAGCATGCACAGCCCACCCAAACTACACATGCTCTACACAGGCACACATTCCTCCCCTTACCCAGTCAGGACCCAAGTGCAGCTGCTTCCTTACCTCCGACTTCTCTAGCCGGTTTTGAGCTTCAATTTGAGCCACAATTTCATTCATGTTTGTTTCCAACACCATCCCACCCATCACCACCTCCTGGAGGATGTAGTGCACCTAGAAGAGAGGCATCAAGACTCAGCACAACACAATGCTTTCCGCTGGGGGCAGCAGCAGAGGGGTCAGACAGGCCACATTCTGATTCACAACAGTCCCTCACTGGAGACCACCAGATGTCATGGTCTTCTATTAGCAATGGCAGAAGGGTTTGGTACTCTCACGACAATGAGGTGGTGGCTGAGACTTCCAACTCAGACAGGTCATGTTTAAATTCTAGCCCTGCTGTTTGTTAGCTAGGTGGTCTTTGGTAAATTATCTTCTCAGCACTTCAGCTTTCTTCCAAAACTCCAGGAATTAATGGCCAGGTGAGATACCTAGATAGAGAACTAGACAAGCAATGCTTTGCTAATACCTGCTACATGCTGGGCCCTACACAAGTAGAGATGCTTTTCTATCATCCATTAGACTGTTATCTCACTGACTGGCATTCAGTAGATCCAAGCAGCTGAAATGGTCTAAATACTTTCCTTGGTGTGGAGCTCACACAGTTTCCAGCAGCCAGCAGTTCTCTAAGCAAAACTAAACCTTGATGTGCTACTGGATGGAGCAGAGGTAATTCAACTACTACGCAGGGCGACAGAAAGGCGGCCATGGAGAGTCCTGGTGCCATCATAACTGGTTTATAATCATGAGAATTCACCCCGGGGCTTTGTGCATGGCAGACAAGCACTCAACCAGTGTCCTACAGCTTAGCAACGTCAGGATGACCCTCTGCTCACAATCCTCCTGTCTCGTTTCTCAACTAGATGTTGCCAACTTGTGCAGGTCCAACCTGGCACTTTATATTTCAAACTAAATCATATCAACGAGAATTGTCATTTCTTTTTGCTAAACCAGGAAGGTAAGGAGTACTCCCTTCTGTTATCAATAGGTGCAGAACTATTGGATCAGCGCATAGGGGGCCAGAAAAGGCCCTGGGAAAGCAATTCGGCGACAGGATTGGTGAGTTTGCAAAGCTCTTGGGCTTGGCCAGGACAGCAGCTTCATGTAAGAGGGAGACTAAAGACAAGGCTGAGAGGGTAGGAGGTTTACAACAGAGTATCGTGTGTGTGTGTGTGTGTGTGTATGTGTGTGTGTGTGTGTGCGTGTGTGTGTGTGTGTGCGTGTGTGTGTGCGTGCGTGTGTGTATGTGTGTGTATGTGTGTGTGTGCGTGTGTGTATTGTGTGTGTGTGCGTGCGTGCGTGTGTGCGCGTGTGTGTGCGTGTGTGCATGTGTGTGTGCGTGTGTGCGTGCGTGTGTGCGTGTATGCGTGTGGGTGTGTGCGCGTGTGTGTGTGCGTGTGTGCGTGTGTGCGTGTGTGCGTGTATGTGTGTGCGTGTGTGCGTGCGTGTGTGCGTGTGTGTGTGTGTGTGTGTGTGTGCGCGCGCGTGCACGTATGGTAGCACGCGTTCCTAGTTTAGACCACTGACCTCCAGTCTCAAGTGTCAACTTGTTCTTTGGAACCAAGAAAGTTGAGGAAAAGATGTGTGTGCCTGCTCTCATGCATTTGACTGTGTCTTCAGATTCTGCCCACAGTAAACTGAAAGCACTAACACATGGACCTGGGATTCGTCCTGTGACTTTGGGGAAGGAGTCCATAATGAAGTAACCCCTCTGTGTAGCCATTTACTAAGTCTTACTAACCACTTCTCTGCTCTCTCTCTCTCATTTCTAAATTCTAAACAATACACATTATCCATATTATACATTAATTTACATCTGTATGTAAATAAAACTTATAGTAAAAGCTTCATATTATTCCTTGGAGGAACTCCATGGTTGCACTTCCCTATCATATAGTCCTCTGGATGTACTAACTGTATGGGAGCTCCTCAGAAAGCAAAACAGAATTACTGTATGACTCAACAATTCAACTTCTGGGTATACACTGAAAAGACTGTGTATAATAATAATAATATCAAAGAGATATTTATACACCCATGTTCATATCAGCAATAGTCACAATGGGCAAAAAAAAGAGAAGCAACCCAAGTGTCCGTTCTCTGATGAATGGATTAATAAAATATGATATGTTCATAAAATAGACTACTATTCTGCCTTTAAAAGGGAGGAAGTTTTATACATGCACACACCCATACAACATGGATAAACCCTGACACTGTTGTAAGTAAACTAATTAGGCACAAAAAGATACACTACAAAATGAGTGTGGTAGTGCATGACTTTAATCCAGCACTCAGAAGGCACAGGCAGGTGGATCTCAGAGTTCAAGGACAGCCTGGTTTACAAAGTAAGTTCCAAGACAGCCTGATCTATAGAGAAACCCTGCCTCAAAATAACAAACAAGCAAAATTAAACCAAACCAAACCAAAATAAAACAAACAAACAAAAAAGACATCCTATAGTGTCTTAGTAAGGGTTTCTATTCCTGCACAAACCAAGGAATAGCTTGACCAAGATGTAAGCTGGGGAGGAAAGGGTTTATTGAGCCTACACTTCCATGCTGCTGTTCATCACCAGAGGAAGCCAAGACTGGAACTCAAGCAGGGCAGGAAATAGGAAGAGGCCATGAAGGGATGTTCCTTACTGGCTTGCTTCCCCTGGCTTGCTCAGCTGGCTTTCTTATAGAGCCCAGGACTACCAGCCCACAGATGGTACCACCCACAAGGGGCCCTCCGCCCTTGATCACTAATTGAGAAAATGCCTTACAGCTGGATCTCATGGAGGCATTTTCTCAACTGAAACTCCTTTCTCTGTAATAACTCCAGATTGTGTCAAGTTGACACAAAACCAGCCAGTACATATAGGATTTCATTTTATGAGGTACCTAAAGTTGTCAAATACATAGAAACAGAGAGCAGAATGGGGATTGGGGGGCAGGGCAGGTGTGTTGCAGTGTGTACAGAGGTGGATGGAGACCTCTGCAGATGGACAGTGATAACGGCTGCACACTAATGTAATGAATTCAATGCTACTGTCCTGCAAAGTTATCAATGGTAAGGTTGGCAACCCCTAAACATAGAAAGAGCCCTGTCTGTTTTTTGCTTAACCCACCTCTTCTTATTGGTACAAGGCAATCCTTTCGCTGAGTATCAACTATGTGCCAAGTGCTTCATAGAACTTGTTTTAATTTACAATACTTATTTGAGTTTGGTCATTGTGATGGTTAGTTTTGAATGTCAACTTGCCACAACTTAGAACCACCTGGGAAGAGAGTCTGAACTGAGTAACTGTCTTTACTGAGTTAGTGTATGGCAGTGGTTCTCAAACTTCCTAATGCAGAGACCCTTAACACAGTTCCTCTTGTTGTGGTGACCCCAACCATAACATTACTTTTGTTGCTACTTCCTAACTGTAATTTTGCTACTGTTATGAATTATAATGTAAATATATGATATGTAGGATATCTGATACACAACCCTGTGAAAGGATTGTCCAATCACTTAAGGGGTTGAGAGGCACTGGTCTATGGGTATGACGGCTTTGACTGTTAATTGATATAGGATAACCTAGCCAATTGTGAGCGGCAGCCATGGTAGTAGTGGTCCTGAAGTATACTGGACAGGAAGAAGGTATGAGAGCAAGCAGGCAGTGTGGTGGACTCATTTCTCCCTGCTGTCTGTGTAGGTGATGGACTGGAACTGTAAGCCAGATGAGCCTTCCCTCTCCCACATTGCTTTTTGCCACGGCGTTTCACCACAGCAACAAAAGTGAAAGCAGGACAGTTCCTTCATTTTATGTCTGAAAGAATGCAATGGAGTTCTGCAGCTCCAGCAGCCATGGGTTCCAGAACCAGGTGCTGAGGGGGGTGGAGCTGACCCCTGTATCTGTCACCAAATTCACCTATGACCCCAGTGCACATGGCATCACCATAGGGCTTGCCGCTGCTATGACAGCTTCAGTGGGAACTCTGCAATGTTTCACCTCAGGGTACAACGTACAATGCAGAGTAACCATGCTGAACAGGTAAAAGGCCTTCCCACACCTTACTCCTTAGGCTTCAAAGATTCAGAAGACAGAGGAAAGTGTGACTGCAGAGATTTTATGAACAAAATATAACAAAAGCCTAATTTATAGTGTTGTGGGAAACAGAAGACAAGAAAAAATGTTAACAACTTTTGTTTTGTTTTTGAGACAGAGTTTCTCTGGGTAGACCTGGCTGTAATGGAACTTGCTTTGTAGACCAGGCTAGCTTCAAATTCAGAGATTCATCTGCCTCTGCTTCCTGAGTCCTAGGACCAAAGGTGTGAACCACCACTATGCACCACTACTACCTGGTGAGAACTTCTAATTTGAACATAAGACAGAATTCCCAAAAGCCATTCAAGTGTGTTCTAAATATAACAGAGAGAAATGAAACTGCAAACCCATTTTCAACAAAACCATAAGGAAACACAAATTCTCAGGTCCCCAAACAGTATGCAAAGATATCAGAGCAGGGAGCTCAGGCAAGGCTCCCTTTGCTTCACAGAAGAAGATGTGACAGAGAAGATGGGAGCTAGTGACTTCGGAAGCCTGTAAAAAATACACTTCCCGAAGGCAAAGCACCAACCAAATTCTTTGCTGATGGCGGGCTGAAATTTTCTTGGACCTAGAGTTGGGGCCACATCAAAACAATACACAAGCCTGCTGTCCGTGCCTCACAGATGTGGTCCCTGTGGTAGCAGAAAATGTCTTTACCCTGAGGAAGCTCGTGGATGCTTGGCTTTATTAGCTGCCTAGAAATAAGGTTAACTGATTTCAACTATAACTCTCTAACATGTGAACAACAAAGCCCAGGTTAGAATACCTTCCCCCAAACAAAATTCCTAAAAATAGCTGGCACCTGAAAAGCAAACCCATTTAAAGATGATTATAAAGAGAAGTCTACACAGGAGCTAAACAAGGAAACAACAAAGAAAATTAGGAAACCGGAAAAAGCAAACAGTAGACTAAGATCACAGACTACACTGATGCTGGGAGCACAGTCACAGCACAGCATTCTGAAAAATGTGAGCCAAGAAAAGACAAAGCAGAAGACAGCACTAGCATGCACAGGACCCTAGATCTGATTCCTGTACTGCACATAAAGCAAATTACAATTTTAAAAGTGTATTTGGGGGGGCACGGTGGTACATATTTATAATCCCAGCTACTCAAGAGGTCAAGGGAGGAGAAACAGTTGTGTCTACGAAGCACGAACTCCAAGTAGGAAATGGAGAGCTTACAACAGAGACGGAGACTAGAAGATGACAGAGTGCATCACAGTGGGACTCGGGCAAAGTGGAAGGGAAAAGAAACCACAGGATTGAAGGTAAAAATAGAAAACACAGATCTAGAGACATCACTAAACACATACAGAGCAAAAGGAAAGCAGTAAGAGAAAAATGAATGAAGCAATTAAAGTGGTGGAGGGCTGGGCGATAAAGTGCTTACCTGGCCGGCTGAGGCCCTGGGTCCCAGACCCAGCACTGCATAAAGCACGTGCTGGTGCATGCTTATGATCCCAGCATTTGGGAGGTAGAAGCAGGAGGATCTGAAGTCCAAGGTCATCCTCAGCTATAAAAGGAGTTTGAAGCCAGTCCAAACCCAAACTAAACCTAACACTTAATGCTAGCAGAAAACAGTCACATTCTCCTAGGCACACGGTGCAACTCATGGATTTTATGCCTGGACGATCACTCCTGAGTTTTTCTTGAGGAATCCAGAATATGTGTGACAATCAAGAGGCAACTCAGAAAGACTACTGCATAAAGGAAAGATCAGCTGTGAATGGATCATCTTTGGGGTTCCAGGTCTCAATAATGAAAACAAGCAAGGATCAGGAAGGAAAGGGAGGGGAGGTGGGAAGAGACCAAGAAGCCATATGACCTTCAACAGCTGATAGTTCACAGACAGCACAGTAACATTCCAGATACACTGATTAGGATTTTTAATATGATTTTCTCCCAAGTTCAAACCCACTCTCATTTGCTACAAACAAAACTCCAAGAACCACCAGTTAAGGCCAAGATCTCTCCTGGACTATTAGTTCTATGCCATTAGCTCCCCTAGAAGGCAGCCTTTATCATTTCATTGCTCTAGAAGAGAACTTGCCAGGCTGGTGCCTACAATCCTGGCACCCAGAGTAGGAGTCAGGAAGATCATGAGTTCTAGACTACCCTCATGAGTGAGACCCTGCCTCAAAAGCTAAGACTCTCTCCTGCACTGTTCTTTGGGGAGGGGTTGTTGGGAAGAATGTGGTGTTCATCAGGTGTGGGGGCTAAAGGAGGGTAAGGAAAGGTAAGTATGATCAAAGTATGTTTCACATACGTGTGAAGTTATGAAAAAAGCCACTCCCTGCACCTCCCCAAAGGCAATCTCAGCACCCGAGATGTGACAGCAAGCAGAGAATCCTTCTAGTTGCCTTTAATTTAGTTGAAATAGGGTCTCTTTGTGTAGACCTGGCTGTCCTAGAACTCTCTGTGTAGACCAGATTAGTCTCAAACTCACAGAGGCCCACCTGCCTCTGCTGCGCAGCATGCTAGCATTAAAGGTGTGGGCCACTACATCTTTCTATAGCATTGTTTAATTTTTACTCTCTTCTCATTCTTGGCTTGCTGTGTATATGTGATTAAATTCCATCATTATAATATTCATGAAAACACCACGAGCACCCTCTGCTAGGTGAATGGCTCTGTGGACGTTAAGTACACACAGGATGAACAAACAGCAGCCCACAGTAACCTTGTATGCCAGTCAGGAATTCTAAATAAGAGGTAGTAAAACTTATCTGAGTGGACAAGAGTGAGCTGAGACAGTTGAAGGCTGCCAAACATAGGTGTGGGAAGCACACAGCCAAGAAACGAAACTGAACCCGGGGAACCTGCTGAACTGAAGATATGGGCAGAGCACAAAGAAGGGCTCTGTGAGAGGACAGGTGGTGGCTGGCGGGCTGCCCTGGAGGATGCCAGCAGAAATCTAGGTGAATACCTGAGAGAACACTGAGAATTAAAGTACTGCCCCAATGAAAGGAGAGTGGGAGGAGAGGAAGCCTGCACCCGACTCATGTAGATGACACCCAAAAAGATGGGACTGTGGAGAGTTTGCTGTGATACTGTGTCTCTTAGTAATGCCAGAAGCTACACCCATAAAGTCTCACCAACATGACCGCCCAAATAGGAGCTGAACAAGAATGAGACCAATGGACTGGCAAACTGAATGAGAAAAAGCCCACAGGGCCTCCACCCTCCACAAAGAAGTATAGGCAACGGAGGAACAGTGGTCTTCCCTGGCAAAGGGCACACCAGTTGCTTGTCCAGTGCCAAACAGTTGTGGGAACATGAGAGCAAGTCACATTGTACAGACTGAGCAGGTATATTTAGGTAATGTCCATACAGACACGCACACGCACACAATAACAACTATTGAGAGAGGCCATGGATTTGGAGTAGAGGGGGAAGGGTTTAAAGAGAAGAAAGGGAGGGAGGGAGGGAATTATAATCCTAAGAATAAAAAGCAGACAAGAAAAGAAGAGCCAAGAAGAAAGCAAAGGTCGAGAGCCTGACAGCTAGTGGACAGTGTGCGCTGAAGAAACACAAATTATCACTATAATAGTCTTCTCTTAGCCCAGTGAACATTTATCATAATGATATTATCAATATATATTCAGAATTGCTTACTGGAGTTTAAATAAGAAGTGCCGTTTGATTTCTAAGTTCTTGGCCAATCCAGTGGTCTTCTGACCTAGAAATACTCGTGCACGAGAGAAGAGTTTATCCGAACATAAGGTTTAAGACAGCCCCAAGGTTCCAAGAGAATAATCTGATACGAGAATGTAGGTGAGGGATGCATCTGAAATCTTAGAGTTTGCACAACATTAGGGAGCAGCTGGGGTTTCCTGAGATTGATTAAAAGTAGGAGTGATTTTCAGCTAACTTGGCAGATGCTCCGACCTGTTTTGCCATGCCTCTGCTCTGCCCTCATCCTAACTCCCACTCGGATATCTCTATCTCTTTAGTTTTTCTTATCTAAAAAGCTGTTACATCCTTCTCTACATCTGGATTGACTGAACATCTAATATTTTCTTTTACTACTTTCTGCCAGTAGAAGTTACCTTTTTGAAGCAGGGTATAGTGGTGTACATTCGTAATCTCAACATCTGGGAGGCTGAGGCAGGAGGATCACAAGTATGAGGATAGCCTGGATTATGAAAGTGTCTCAAAAAAAGTATGCAAGTTATGTGTTTGAGGCATCCTCTAGAGGTGACGTAACTGTCCTAGTCAGACGGGAATGTAGCAGTTAGTACCCAGTACGGATAGATGGAACAGGAATCTTATCTGGTGTATACTGAGGGTACCAACAGTGCTCAAAGCTTCTCTGGCCATACAAAAGTTGACCAGCAGCTCAGCTACAGATGTGCAAGACAGAGGGAAAAGAAGACTAAAAAAGCATGAGAAATGTTAGATTACTTGAGTGCTGCTGAGTGTTCACACATAGAATATATGCTCAGCATGCTCAAGGACCTGGCTCTGATCCTCAGCACAGAAGGAAGAGGACGTCCGCCTGCTGGGATCTCCCAGTAGAAAGAAAGCACTTTCCCAAATGAAGCTAGGGTCTGTAATGCTGTCGACTGCTGAGATTTGCCAATTCCCACACCTTGCTGCCTTCAACCCATCCTTCATGGTGACCCTGCTAAACAGTTCTGTGAAAATCAAAAACATTCTTTCCAGGTTTGGAGTTCTGACTAGGACTGGGCCATCTAAGTCAAGGATGATAAGGACCCCTGCTGGTAAAGTCAATGCATTCCTGGTGATTTGACTGAGTGTCTACTGAGACACTTAAGTCAGGGCACTGTGGTGCTGTTCTTTGCACGTCTCTTGTCTAATGTGATTATTTGAGGTTCCATGTTAAATCTCCTATGGGTGCCCAGAGTAATGCTTATGAAGCATTAGCTCATAACTGCTGTGTAATGAAGAGTCCAATACCAGGCTGAGGTGACACAGTCTATTGATCTGGCATGGCCTCCAAACTTGGCCCTCTGAAATGCCACATCAGATAAAATAGATTAAAATGAGCCTGGTAGCTTCACAACAAGATTGACAAGAGTACAACAGGAAGGACATAGATACCATTTCAAAGTTACAGAAACTGGGCTGTGCAATTTTTGAGGGTGGAGACAAGTCAGTTTCAATAACCTTTCCCAAGGACACAGGGCCCAAACCTCCAAGGGTCCCTCCCATCCCTGGGAAGAATCCAAGAACATTCTACCTCTAACGGAGTCAGCAATCACTACCACTGGGAGCAAACTGTCTGAGAAGAGGAAGGGCACAGCAAAGCACTGAAGTCAGCTTCTCCTCTAGTGGAGCGGTCGTCAAACCTGAACTTGGCCATGCTCCAAAGGTGAAACAGTCAACCTCACACACCTTAGCCAATAAATACCGAAAGTGAAGCTCGAGGAGTCAGCTTCAATCCCAAATGTTACCCAATATGGTGCCTCAGAACACCTCCAGCACTGAGTCCACAACACAGGGCAGCTCTCAGTGGGGCTGGCAGGACCCCGTCCTGGAGGCTTTTGGACAGGGAGGGTAGGTAACATCTCCTTGGACACTATCAGCCACACCACAGCCTTAGCTTACTGACAGTCACAGAACCTCTAGACTAGAGTAATTCCAATTCTTCACAGGATAAAATCTTACAAGACAGGGGCACACATTCTGCTTATGTTAGACAATCAGGGCACCAAGTTCACAACACTCATGCTTTAACAAGGAATTCCTAATCACCTACAAACCAAGCTTACAAGGTAACTACAGAAAAAGCCAAGGATAGATAACATTTTCTACTCCCCACCCCCTACCCTCCCACCCCCCCACCCCGCTTAGATTGCTTCAGAAATTTCTATGAAAAGTCTTCAGAGAGTAAGTAGGGAAGGTTCCTGGGGGAGAGGGTAGTATGTGCTCTGAGAGAACCAGAATGGACTCAGCACAGACTGGGGAAGAGAAATGACCTTGGCTTCGGGTTGGTTTCTAGTTCTCATATATTCCATATAAGAAAGAAATGGAGGGGGCTGGAGAGATGGCTCAGAGGTTAAGAGCACTGACTGCTCTTCCAGAGATCCTGAGTTCAATTGCCAGCATCCACATGGTGGCTCACGATCATCTGTAATGGGATCTGATGTTCTCTTCTGGTGTGTCTGAGGACAATGACAGTGTGCTCACATACATAAAATAAATAAATAAATAAATAAATCTTTAAAAAAAGAAATGGAGAGAGCAAAGGCAGATTTGGTGAGTGAGTCAGTTCTCTCTTGACTACTCTCTCTCTCTCTGTGAAGCCTAGTGCACTGCAGCATCTTAAGACATGCAGAGCACTGCTGTTCTCGGGCCTATGAACTGCCTTATGATTCTGTGCCAAAAGTTAAGTGTGATAATCAGATTGACCACTGTTGTACCCTCCTCTTCCTAAATGGTTTGCTCTCAGTGGTAGTGACTGTTGTGGGGTTAGAGGCAGAATGTTCTTTGACTTGACTGAGATGTGAACCAGGGATGGAGGTCCTGGCACCTAATGTCCTTGGGAAGGGCTTGTCTCCACCCTCAACATAGGGATTACTGCAATGCACAGTGTGGAGGGCATACTTGGTTCCACCGAGGAACTAGGGAGATGAAGCAGTGCAGGAAAGAGTTGATTCTTAAATCACCATCATGGTATTTTAATGGAAACTTTCTGAAAGCGTATTACGTACTCCTAGGACTACGATAAAATAAAAACAAAAAATAGCATGTTTTGTTTAGCACCCTCACCCCATCCCAGTTAAGATCAATTAATGTGCTGCAATATAACCCTGAGACGCCTTCAGAAGCTCAGATAAACAGCTGATTGGTCCTAAGCACTCAGACCTACTGCTCAGAGGTAATGTGTTATGTTCAAAACATCAACTGAGCTTCACTATCTTTTCAAATATATTTAACATCATATAATGTCAGGTGCCGGGAGGAAGTGCGGCGATAAGATGTGGACCATGTCCTCAAGCACTTGGAATCAAGAAAGATAAAACCTGCACAAAATTAACTATAATAAAAGAAGATTGCCATGAGTACCATGACCCGTGCAGAATGCTATGTCAGCTCAGGGAGGGGGGGCCTGAGACGTCCGTGCCAGGGGAGGAGGGTGGGGTGCAAATCACCTAGCAACCGGATTTTCTTCATGTTCTAGAAATTCCATAGTGAAAGGATCACCACTTGCTAGCTTTGTGCTTTGTGCTCTCTGAGGACTTATATTTGACTTAGCCAACTATGCTCACTGCTCCTTATTTCTAACTTTTAAAAAACAAAAAACAAAACAAAAACCAATTCCCATTACAAGTTAGGGTTCTCTAAATGTTTTGTTTTGTTTCAGTTCAGGGGATAAGATGAAGGGCCTTGTGCATGAGGGCAAATGTTCCATCTCTGAGCTGCATCCCTAATTTATCTCTAAAAATGTTTTGTGGAGCTGGGGAAATGGCTTTGTGGTTAAGAGTGCCTACTGGAGTTTGGATCCCTGTACTGACATGACAACTGAGGCTCTCTCTCTCTCTCTCTCTCTCCCCCTCGCAATGCATACACTTATGCGGACACATACACAAATAAATAACTAAATCTCTTTTTATTTTTCAATGTTCTACAGCTGAAGCTGGAACTCAATGGGAGAGCCTAGCACGTGTGAGCTCTGCAACTCACATCCTCTGACAGCAAGAATCAAAGGAAGTGAGAAAGGAAGGGGAGGGAGGGAGGAGGAGAGTGAGTCTGCATGCTGAAGTCAGGTACAGGGTGCACTCCTGTCATCCCAGTACTGGGAGGTTGAGAGAAAAGGACTGCTAAGAGTTCGAGACAGGAAGGGAAAAAGCAAACCAAAGTTCTAACAGGACGCTTCTCTCTAGTCTGCCGTTCACTTCCCCTCATCTACCCACTTGCACTACTGATCTCAAACCCACATGGTACTAAGCACCGAGGACAATCCCGACCTCATCTGCTTGAATTTTGTCCTTGCCCTAGGACTAACAGAACATGGGTCCAGTCCATCGATTCCCATGGTTAGGGTGCTAAAGCAAGAGAGAACACTACAGGTAGTATGTCATGGTGTAGAAATGCAGGCTCAGACACACACACAGGGCAAATTCTGACTCTACTCTACTCTGTTTATCACTGTGTAGCCAGGGAGAGGCTGGATTCCTCTCTAAGTCCATTTCTTTACCTGCATATGGGAAGACCCAGAATCTTAGCTTCCTAGTCTAAGGATAAAAACGATGACGCAGGAGGAAGACTATTACATGATGTACCAGGCGGACCTGGTCACTCTGGCTGACAAAGCAAACACCTGATGGGGGCTGGTTACTCAGTGGCTGTTCTCAAAGCCACCTCATTATCTCATTTAACTCTTCCCCCACACCAGAATCCAGTTTTCATCTCCTTTAGCTTAGAGAAGAGAGGTACTCAGTACTGTCCCCAGAAGTAACTGCCAGAAACTAACTATAATAAAAGAACTGTCTACTGTCAAGCAGAAGTAACCCTCAAAACTTCTCCACTATGCAACATTACACTATGCTCCACTATTAGCTACACTATGCAACAAACCATTTCCATTCCCTGGCGTAGCTGTGTCATTTAGCACAATGACAAAGAAAAAGCCCAGTCCTTTACTTAGATTCTAAGATCCTTTCTAATCAGAACAATCACAGTACAATCAGGTAAATGAAGCCCCTATCATTTGACCATCAGTAGTGATCTCAAATGCTGGACCACAAACCTGTCTTTAGGGTGTGACCTCTAATCTCACAGTTCCTGTTCCTTCTGAACCACTGCCACAAAAAAAGCCCAGGGTCTCATTCTACAGTCACTCTTTTCCATACTGGGACAAAGCAATAATATCCCTGAAGCAAGCTATATAGGCAGTTCAGCGTCACTAGGCACAAGGCTGATAGCAGGAAATGGCAAAAGGTGAAGCTAGAAAGGAAGGTGGGAGAGATTGTGGCAGTCATCGTGTAGTAGTCCCAAGCATTTTCTACACTCAGGAAAACTCACTTGCTTAACCAGTCAGAGTCATTTAACATTATTAAAGGTTTCCAGGAAGGGGGAGGGAAGGGGGAGGAAAGAACCCTCTTGCAAGGGTCTCAGTCACTTAGATTGGAGCAGACAGTTAACATGTCCTAGGAAAAAGACTATAGTCAGAGTCAACAGTTGTGGAAGCAGAGGACTCACAGGAAGAAAGTAAAAATAAATTCAAACTCAGCATTAATTGAGCTAAATAATTACCAACTCCAATCCCCAATAAGCAAAGGTATGCGGTTCTATACTTACCAGATCCACGACCTCACTGGTTTTATGTGGTCATAAAGGAAAGTGTTACAAATTAAACTATGACATGCTGGTGATTCGAGATGGTAAATCATAACTATTTCCCAAAGAAGTGAACTACAGAATTGATGAGGCCTGTCAAAATACTTGCCTAGCCCACGAAAGGTATAATTTGGGTTCATGTCCTGAAAAATAACCAGAAGGGACACAGTTATGTAGTAACTTGAAAAATCCATGAACTGTGTCACTCTGGGCTTTGCGGAATACTTCTTCTTGAGGTTAAGTTCTTCTTTCCACAGTAAAGCCCAGGAAGGACACTCTGGTATTTCTCTGTTAGTGCTGGCTGGTGTCAGAAAAAAGTTGGAGAACTTGCTCTCTAACTAACATGAAGCTTAACTCCTCGGGTCATAGGCAGCTAAGGTCACAGAAACTGCACAGCAAGAAAATGTAAAAGTACTGCCCAGTTTTCCACTGGCACCCAGCTACCTTCAGGCTCAACAATGTGCCTGAAGTGTGCACTGGGCTAGTGTCCATTCCAGGACACACACTCCCTTGGCTCCCAGAGGCTGGCAAGTTAACAGTAACAGTTTTGAAGCGAGGGAAAGGATAGTCTGCAGACAACTTATCATTTTACCTGGCCTCAAACTCAGACGTTGCTTTTATGGCAATAGAGTGTGATTTAACTGTTTATTGTGGTAGACAATAAAGGAGAGGGAGAAGGGGAAAGAGAAAGGAAGACAGAGAGGAATGGAAGGAGGGACACACACACATGCGCGCACACCAGGCACTCTGTGCACACGGCACCTTCCTGTAAAGTTGCCTCTACACGTATCTAGCTTCTCTCTGCACAAGTCTCTTCGGTAACTGTGCAGAGTGGCTTGCAGTGATCTCCCCATCCCCTTCCTACATCCCCCACTCCTTGTCTCTTAACTTTCCTACCTTCCAACTGTGGTCCAGCCAGGAAATCGTTTGCCTCTTTTCAGGCAACAAGGTCCTTTAACGGGTTGCTCCAGCGCCACATCTCTCTCTCTTCTCTTCTTTCTGTTCAAATGCTTTCTTATCAGACCTTCTCCTTACCCCACATAAGCATCAGGCCATGTCCACTGAAGCCTCACGTTCCCGTATTGTGCCCTCTCTACAGTCATTACTAGTTAACATACACCACATTTTATTTTCCCCTCCGTCATGGACAGGAATGAGGAATGCTTTAATTCTTTCTTCAGCCCTAAAACAGAGGATACATTCACAGTAATTGCATAGTCAATATGTGTCCGGTAATATATTGATTGATTGACTGATTGTTGTTTTTCTAGACAGGGTTTCTCTGTGTAGCCCTGGCTGTCCTGGAACTCACTCTGTAGACCAGGCTGGCCTCAAACTCAGAAATCCGCCTGCCTCTGCCTCCCAAGTGCTGGGATTAAAGGCGTGCACCACCACTGCCCAGCTTCATTTTTTTGGTTTTTGGTTTTGTTTGTTTTTTTGGTTGGTTGGTTTTTTTTTTTTTTTTTTGGTATAACTGGAAATATTTTAACAGGGCAGTCTGACCACAGTTTCACAATACTACACAATTCCAAGTAGGGAAAACAAGCTGAGTAAGTAGTTACTATGTTCTAAGCACTTTATATGTATGACTCTCACAGCCACTGTCAAGGACTGTGGCAAACGCCACAGAGTTCCTAAGTGGTAGAGCTAGGATTCAAGTCCAGCCATCCGGGCTTGAGTCTCTGCTCCTAACCACACCATAAGCAGAGACATAATGTGACAGCTGCAGCTACAAAAGCAGTCAAAGATGTTGGGGACAAACAGGTAGCCTCTTCAGTCTGCAAGTGGGACAGGTGCCACAAAGACTTTGTGAAGACTAGCTTCCTTGGGACAAGTCACAGCTGTGGAGGTGCATGGAGCTGGAGGCTGTCTTGGACACACTGTGTATGCAGTGCAATGAGCTTGAGCAGTAACCAAGGAGTCATCCACAGACACTTACATAAATTATGGCACTGGGGATTTCAGGAGAGCATCTAACAGAAAAGATGGCCCATTTAAGATGTGGTAGTCGAGGTAGTGGAGGTGCACCCACTCAATTCTAGCACTCTGGGAGGCAGAGGCAGGGTCTCTGTGAGTTTGAGGCCAGGCTGGCCTACATATATCCCTAACCTCAAAAACAAGTAACACCAAGAGAGGTAAAAAGCCCAGAAGGCTAAAGAAAATGGTCAGAATGGGAAAAACTTCCAGGTCAGTATGTTATGGAAGCTAAGAACAATGAATGCTTTAAGGTGAGGAACAAGGCTTCACACTGTCACGCAGCCACCACTCCAAATCCTCCAACCAGCCCTGAGCACACCCCTGCATACAATCCAACCTGCCTACTCTCCTAACCTCTACCCAGCACCCCCGCCTTCAGGCCCCACCAGAGGGCCGTTGGGAAGTAGCCCAGGGTACCACTGATTAGCAACAGCGGTCAAAGACACTAAGACCAGTGGTTACACACATACAGTCTCAAAGTCTACAGATCTATACTTGGTTCAGCTAGAGTCTATGCAAAGTACTCCACCTCCCACCCACCCCTTCCCAACATGTATGTCCGCCCCAGTGCCATCAGATCCTGAGCCTTTGTGTAGCCTAAGTTGGCCTAAAACTTGCAATCCTCCTGTCTGTCTCTTGAATACTGGGATCAAAGGTAGGTACCACCACTATCAGCTTGTTTCTACTCTTTTGTTTTCTAGTTTTGAAAGAAAAACTGAGAAAAATACACAGTTTTCAATATAATAGTCATACTTTAAAGTTCTCCAATTCTGTGTAGGAAGAACATGGGTTTAAGTTTCAGGTACTTTTAACCTAAGCTTCAGCTTTGTCATCTGTTACTGGAAAACATCACCACACCTACAAAAGATAATGATGAATAAAGTCCATAGCGTAATTCCTGGTACTGGGCAGCTGCCCATCACCGATTTCTTTCCCTGACTCTCCTCTCTCAATGACTTCTCTGGTGGGAGCTCATAGAGCCTCACTGTCTTCGCTCGATGCTGATCTTCTACCACACACTGTGGGGATTTTCTCACCAGCCTTGTGACTCAAGACAAGTCACTCCCGGATGCAGTGGCCAGCACCATAGCCACTATACTCGAGCGGCAGCAGGTGCCTGCCATGCTTTCCTATGAAGAACTCCTGTCTTTCAGTTAGAAGCTGAAGGTAGTCTGCCATCTATCCTGCCCACCAACGGCTCAGGGACTAGCCTCAGAAACAGTACATCTTCAAAGTCTCATTCTTTTCTCTACTTCTGATAAATATTGCTAACTAAGCCTTACAACTAGATACTGTATTAGTCCACACAAAGCATGCACATGCCTTCTTGTTAGGTGAAATCCAATCTGATCAAAGTAGTGTTAGTTACAAAGGCAGTGCACAGTGGGGGAGCCATACAACAGCACCAAGTCAACTGAGGGCCGCACACAATTTCTAGTACTTTCCAAGGAGGGACTATTCTAAGACCAAACAGTGGCTTTGGGTAATCCATCCTGTCTGTTGGACTACAGGCTTCTTGGAGGGAGAGAATTAGTGTATAAGACAAATTTGTCTTTAGTTGAAACTATATTTAGCAATATAATTCTCCTAGTAAATACTTAATAAACACTTTTTGTCTGATAATCAGAAGAAAAAAGACAAAAACAAAAAACAAATAAACAAAAAAAAACAGTGAAAAACAAAACCCCACAAAAGCATCAGGACTTCCCCAAGGTCAGAAGTCCCAGGAAATAGGGGTCATCTGCACAGAGCCTTCCTAAGGGGGAGGTAACTGCTTCTCAGAATTATTGAATTTAATTTCTAAAGTCACCTTAAATTCATGTAGGAAGCATGTAAGATATAACTATCAAGTATACTCTTAGTACTTCAGGAAAGCTATTGCAGGAGATGCCTCTTCATAAGCATTAGTCATGGTTTTCTTCCTACAAAAACATTTCTCAGCTGAACAATGGCGGTACACACCATTAATCCCGGCACTTGGGAGACAGAGGCAGGTGGATCTCTGTGAGTTTGAGGCCAACCTGGTCTACAGAGCTAGTTCCAGGACAGTCAAGGCTACCGAGAGAAACCCTGTCTCAAAAAAAATTTATTTCTCTAGTTTTGTAATATGCAATATAAAGTGTTAATGTATTAAATGTCAGCTTTATCTCTAAAAGAACAAATGAAAACCCAGTGGTAGCCTGCTGGGCATGATGATACACACCTGCAATCCTAGCACTCATTGAGTAGAGGCAGGAGGATCTGGAATTCAAAGTCATCCCTGCCTACATAAGGAGGCCAGCCTAGGACACATGAGACCTTGTTTCAAAACAATCAAACTAAATCATCAGTAGTCACTGCTGTACTTATTAAGTGCAGGCTCTCCTCCCTTCTGGCATACGGTAGGACTGTTTGCCTAGTCCCTTGAACATGCCATGTAACTTATGCTGACCGGTGAAATGATCGATGGTAGGTATGTCACTGGAAGAGCCAACACACAAGCACCCAGGTGGACTTCCAACAGCCTAGACCTCCAAAACGACAACAGTGTACAGCAACACCACAGTGACCACACAATCTTGAGAAATAAACTAAGCCTATTATAAGCTATGAGATTTTGGGGATGATGTACTACCAAGCCTCTGAGGATTCACATGAACAGCAAGTATAGCAAAGTGTTCTTAGCTAAGACACCAAGTCCTGCTTAGCGGGCTTTGGTGGCACACGCCTTTAATCTCAGCACTTGGGAAGCAGAGGCAGGCCAATATCTGAGTTTGAGGTCATTCTGGTCTAAAGAATGAGTTCTAGGACAGTCAGGGCCACACAGAGAAATCCTGTCACAATGAAAGAAAGGAAGGAAAGTAGGGAAGGAGGAAGGGAGGCTATGGGGGGGGGGGAAGGGAGGGAAGGGAAGTTCTGCTTGTTTTGTAGGAGCCCAGCCTCTGCCATAACATAGAAATGCACTTCCATTCCAGCCTTTAAGGACACAGCAAATCAGCAACCACCACTATGCGCATAATGTGTGGTTACTTCATCTGCAACTTATTTAAGGGACAGCACTGGCAATTAACTTTGCTCATGGTTACAGTTTGGGTGTTTGTTTTTAGGAAACGACTGTCATCTCTATAGGTCAGGCTGGCTTTGAACTCACAGTGAGCTCTGTCTTAGCTACCCAAGTGCTGGGGTTACAGGGTGTCACAACACCTGGCTCCCTTCACACATCTTATAAACACTGAGTTTTCTTGAAAAGGCTAGATTTCAAATGGACTGCTTTAAAAGGTCAGATGTTGCCATTCTGGGTACAGGGTTAGCTACTTAGTTGCCCTTAGCTTCTAATAAGGAATAACTAAACAAACCAAAGAGGCTACCAGTGATTTCAACAGCTGTCAGCCAATGAGACTGGGCCCTCAGGAGTGAAAGGTTTACTAAAAGAGAAACCTACACTGTGGGGATACACATCAGGTGTAGTTTGGACAGATAGTAGTTCCCTACTCCCACACCCCACTTCTTTTTAAACATACTCTACAGACTTTGGAAGCTAAAAAATCCTTTTCACAAATCTGTCCACTGTCCTGAGGGAATGAGATACTTCTCTAAAGCAGAGAAGCTAACACTGAGACATGGAGACAAAGATGGACAGAAGGCATGCTTTGACAATCAAACTGCTGTTTTACTGATCCTTAGCCCTGGCTTACATAAATGTATCCTGAATGCACTCCCTCATTCTTTAAGCAAAAGTCCCTACTCTCGACATATTAGTAGACAAGGGCTAGGGATCCAATGAGACAACAGGCTGGACTGGCTTCCCTACTCTTGGGCACATCCAGATAAGAAAAGATGGCCAGGGACAGTCATGTGCCGGCTAGCTCCTATTGTGAGAACTTAAGCCCAGTCTATCTAATTCCTTGTCTGAGGAAACTCACATGAAGACAGGTATTCCCCACTCTTCTTTTGTTTCCAGAGATCAAGCAAGCAAGGCAGAATACCTGCTTCAGATGTCACTAAGATATAAAGGGTGCTGTCAAACCCTGCTATTGCAGATCTGTCCCCAGAAGGACATCTGACAAACATGACTCATTATCACTGTTTATGAGCCTGCCACCTTACACTTCAGTTCAACTGCGAACACTCAGCATTTTCAGCTTATCTACTTGGCAGCTTCCCTGTGCTCAGCCCCACCCAGCAGCACACGGGCCAAAGTTATTGAGAGCCAATGCAAACTAAAGCAGCCATCTTGTCCTGTGGTCCTCAACCTGTGGGTCACGATCCCTTTGGGGTGGAACAACCCTTTCACAGGGATCACAGCTATGAAGTTGCAACAAAAATATAAGGGGTCAGCACATCACGAGGAACTGTATTAAAGGGTCGAAGCATTAGGATGGCTGAAAGCCACTGTTCTAGGCCCTTGACGAAGTCAGTGAATCATGATGTGAATCTGATAACACAATCTTGAAGACCCAGTTGGAGTCCAATCCCCGATTTGCTGTTGAGAAGCTGCAGATGAGGATGCTAAGCCAACCACTCAGTTTTTGACAAAGGAAACTCAATTACCATAATGCCAATACTTATGATGCTGAGCTGTGTTTAGGGATTGCTGGGAGCACTGAGGAACCAAATGCCTCTGCAAAGATAGGTTCCAGATGCATCTAGAGAGTAAATGGCTACCTCTCAGAACTGGACCCTATTTAGTTACATAGGAAATTTGAGACCAGTATGCACTACATGAAATCCTGTCACAAACAGTAGGACATCAAAACTAGACCAATTTGAGAATTACCTTCAAGTTTACTGGAGTGGTAGCACATGCCTTTAATCTCAGCAGAGGCAGTGAGTTGGAGGCCAACCTGGTCTACATAAAGTTGTTCCAGGCCAGCCAAGGCTACACAGTGACACCCTGTTTCTAAAACAGAAGGAGGAAGAGGAGAAGGAAGAGGAAAGGAGGAAGATGAAGAAGAGGATGATGGTAGTTTAGGTATATAAAGTAAGTACAAGATACAACTGAATCTATGAAAGAGGGGCGAGAACTCAGGAAGACTCTGAGGGAACAACAGAAGATTAGAGCTGTCCCACTAGAAAGCTCACAGCATGATGTACTACCGAGACATTAAAAAGGTGGTTGGTCAGAGCAGGAGAAATGGCTCAGCAGCTAAAAGCACTGGTTGCTCTTCTAAAGGACCCAGGTTCAATTCCCAGCACCTACATGGCAGCTCACAACTGTCTGTGACACAAGTTCAAGCAGATCCCTCACCACACTCATACATGCAGGCAAAAAGCTAATGCACATAAAAATAAATAAAACATTAAAAAAAGAAGAAGTGGAGCCGGGCAGTGGTGGCGCATGCCTTTAATCCCAGCACTCAGGCAGAGGCAGGCAGATTTCTGAGTTCGAGGCCAGCCTGGTCTACAGAGTGAGTTCCAGGAAAGCCAGGACTACACATAGAAATCCTGTCTCGAAAAAAAGAAGGAGGAGGAGGAGGAGGAGGAGGAGGAGGAGGAGGAGGAGGAGGGAGAGGGAGAGGGAGAGGGAGAGGGAGAGGGAGAGGGAGAAGAAGAAGAAAGTGATGGCCAAGAAATGGTTATAGGATCTGGAAATCAGGATCACCTAAGAATCAGGGGTATATGTGAAAAACAGGTTACGGGGAAGAGATGAAGTAAAAATGGAGGTAGGTGTAGGCCTGCCTCATCTAAGAAATTTACCTTGGTGCTGGGGGTGTGGCTCAGCACTGTGCTTACCTTGCATGTGCAGGGCCTTGGGTTCTTGTCCTGAACTCGAGCAGTAAAAAAAAGAGGGGGAAGAGAAGGGAAGGGGAAGGGAGGGGGAGAGGGGAGACAGGAAGGCAAAGCAAGGAAGGGAAGGAAGGAGGAAAACTTTGCCTCGAACAAAATGACAAAAATGTAGTCAGAAGCAGAGGGGGCAGTGTGCAGAATGGCTCCACTCTGTGAGGCAGTGATGCATCTAGTGGCATCACAGAGACACACCTAGGGATCTGTAAACATAAGAAGGATATAAAGCATACTCTGGAAACCAGTTGAAAATGCAAGATTATGGCATACTTCAGAAAGAGACAGGAAATGGGACAGAACAAACTCCCTTCAATATGAGAAGGAAAATGGAGGTATGAAGACAGAGGCAGTAAAAAACGGGATTTGACAAAAACAACTTAGAAGTCTGATAAAGAAACCCCAAGATTAAAGAAGGGTGTGGTGGCATGTGCCTATAAGTGCAACCCTTGGAGTGGGGAGGGAGGAGGACCGTTCAGTTTAGCCTCAGTACACAGCCTAGGCTACATGAGACCTTTTCTCAAAGTAAACAAAACACCAAATTTCAAAAGTATTAGAAATTCAGTCAAATGTGGTCTAGTCAGGCCTGCTGCTCTAAGTACCATGAGCATTAAGGTGGCAGAGCAGCTACTAGGGCCAGCTGATGAAGACCTGCAAAATCCACCACCAGGAGCTGCTAGCTTCAAATTAAGAGAAGATTCTTCCATTAAGAAGCATGGAATTCAGTGATAAGCTTGCTATTTTGAGATAGGCTTTTTGTCTACATAAATTAAACAAAACAGCTAACTATCAAGACACACCTGAGATGGCAAATGCTTTGTGAGGGTGCAGATAGCCAGCCGAAATGCAAGGAAAGTGAAGTCGCTCACTGGGAAACACCTTCAGGGGTCTAAGGGTGACTAAGACAGGATTCTGACTCCTTCTACCATCGATTTCAACAGCGAATAGGCATGAGCAGTCATTTCCCAGTGCCAACCCACAGCTAGAAATAAACAGTTGAAAGAACAGTAAAAGAAATCTGCTGCAGCAGCAAGATGCTTTATGGAACTGATGTGAAGATAAGTCATAGAGAAAGGGCAGCGTTTTTATGGCCACTTACTTCCTTCTAAAAGACATGCCCAATAAAACAGAGCAGGAATCACGCTACTGGCTGAGCAGACATCCTCACAGGTGTTTAAAATGGCATTAGAAGGATGAGGCAAAAAGGCATCCAGGAGGCAGAGGAGAGGCTTCTGACGAATCCTGACATCCTGTCATGACCAGAAACCCCCAGCCATTGGGAAGAGCAAGGAAGAAGAAACCTTCACCTGATAAACAATGTTTACAAAAGACCCACAGCAAATGCTGTGCTTCACAGCAACAGTGTGAGGTGCTTTGGAAACCAGCAACCCAGACCTGATGCCATTACCCCATTTCTAGCCTACACAACACTAGAGATCCTGGGCAGCAGAGTGGGGTAGAAAAAAAACATAAAAAGTAAAAACACTGGAAAAAAATTAACAAAATGTCTACAAATAAAAGAATTCCTAAGAGTTAAATATAGGGGGCTGGAGAAATGGCTCAGAGGTTAAGAGCACCAGCTGCTCTTCCAAAGGTCCTGAGTTCAATTCCCAGCAACCACATGGTGGCTTGCAACCATCTATAATGGGATCTGATGCCCTCTTCTGCTGTGTCTGAAGACAGCAACAGTGTACTCATATAAATAAAATAAATAAATCTTAAAAAAAAAAAAAGCTTAATATAACCGATGGTCTGTGTAAACATATTAAAATAAAGTGAGTTTTAGATAGTAACAATACATTTAAAATGAATATTCCAAACACCATATACATAAAAAGTAGATATATATGATAAAAATTTAATGAAATGCAAAACCTCCACAGGAAAAAAAACTTTTTTTTTTTTCTTTTTTTGTTTTTTTTGTTGTTTTTTCAAGACAGGGTTTCTCTGTGTAGCTCTGGCCAGGTAGCTCATATCTATAATCCTAAACTTTCGAGGCTGAAGCCAGAGGATCACTATGGATTTGAAGCCATCTATATAATAGGCTCTATAGGAAGGTCTAGGACAGCCCAGCTTGAACACTTTGTGAAGATACACTATGGATGTAGTTTATATTATAAAAATGTAAATTACCTTCTAATATGTAATGAATTTGATGCAATTCAAGTTAGCAATCTCTCTTTTTTTTTGCTGTTGTTGTTTTTGCTTTTTGTTTTAATTTATACAAACCACACTTAAGGGCAGATCTCAGACCCAGCAGGAGATGGCCAACAGAAAATGAACTCAATGGTATTTTTGGAACTTTTTTTTTTTTTTAAATCTCATAATGCTTTATTTATTTGGGCATTTTTAACCTTACTGGTCTTTTGCTTTTATGTTATGATTTTTGATTTTGCATTTTTATGGATTTTAAGTACATGGATAGGTTTTTGTTTGTTTGGAGATTTTTGCCTGTTTGTTGTCTAAAGAGAGAAAAGAGAGGAGCTGGAAGGGGGGGGCAGAGGGGGTGATCTTATATGAAGAGCCAGGCACAGTGGTGCTACTTACAGAAAACCAGAAAATTCTTACAACCAAGCAAAGACAGACAGACACGAACAGCACACTGCAATTCGGAAAGCTGCCTTAGAAGCACACTCTACACTGCTTGGATGAAGCAGCTTGAACCCGAGACACACACACACCCTTTCACCACTCTACCTTTCACAAGACCAGCCGGCTCTTCCAGGTAGTCCATCCCACAGGTTCCCAAGGGTTCAAGTACTAGGCAGTGATCTTCACAAATAATGTCTATGAACATCTAGCACCCAGACAGACTGCCCAGTGCCTACTCTGTGTTGCTCACCACTGACACTGCTTCGCTTACGAGCTCCTGATAAAAAAAAGAGCTCTCAGGCTAGAGAGGTGGCTCAGAGATTAGGAGTGCTGGCTGCTTTTCCAGAGAACACAGGTTCAATTCCCAGCACCCACATGTCAGGTCACAACTGTGTGTAAGTCCAGTTCCAGTGATCTGATAGCCTC
Source organism: Rhynchomys soricoides (assembly GCA_019843965.1). Lineage (NCBI taxonomy): Eukaryota > Metazoa > Chordata > Mammalia > Rodentia > Muridae > Rhynchomys > Rhynchomys soricoides. The sequence continues at coordinate 17,302,494 of JADRCH010000016.1, forward strand.
ACATAGATATACATGCAGGCAAAACACCAATGCACATAAAATAAAAAGAAATCATTTTTAAAAAGAGAGATCACTGTGAGAGAAGTGAGAGTGGTCATTTCAGCAGATTGTCCCCAATACAACAGGGACCACCAAGCATGATGAGAGAGCTGTGTCTTCTTTTCTGTCAGTTAGGAAATTCCTTTCTCCAGAAAGACCAATCTTTTAATCTATGCTGAGACACTGAAATGCCATGCCCATATTTGCAAGCAAACAGCTAGCACCTGCAAAGGAACCCACTCTGTCTATCACATAGTAACCCCAATAGCACCTAGTTTTTATAATTAAAAAACATGAGTGGGGTGTCACGAAAGCTCAGTAGGTAGAGCACCTAGGCCCACATGGTAGGAAGGACTGACCGATTCCCACAAGTTTGTCTCTGATCTCTACCTACATGCTGTGGCTACAAAGTTAGATATGTGGTCTCAAATAACAAAAACAACAACAAAATTGGATCCCTTTTAAAGTAACAATAGTTAGGCCTATAAAGACAACTCCATTTCATATTTTCAATGTCCCCCAGATAGTACGTAGGGAAAGTGTTCTCCCTGGTATAAATCACAAGACAGCAACATCCTTAACAACTGGTGAACTACAACCACTGGTGCATGCAAAGAGAAGGGCTAAGAGATGTCTGAAGTTTAAAGATCTTTCAGATGACAAGGGAGATTGACACCATAAAAGCACCACTGAGCCCTGAGCCTTGTGACGCTGTCAGTCTCAAGTCGTTTGGAAGGAAGAAATAGGTTCCATGATCCTCTTCCATCAGGCTGTGACAGTCTGAGACAGGCCGAGAAAAACAACACTCCTGTCTGACATCCAAACAAGAACACACTGACTGGAGTCATCTTATAGGAACCAGATTGCCCCTTTAAAGCACCTAGGACTTCTCTGGACCACAGAACCATGACAGGGAGAAGGCCAACCAGAACAGACCTAGACTAGGACTGCTTAATCATGTCTACCTCTTGCCTCCCACACAGTTCTCCTATTTAAATCCTGGTACAAATAGAGAAGAAAGCGAAGAGAAGCCACTGGAAAACAGCCAAAAACAGCTTAGCATGGTAGTGCTAGCAGCAATGAGGGTAGAAACTCTTGCTGTCATAATAAACTAATAAAAATCATGGCCCTGTCTCGAAAAAACAAACAAAAAAATTATGCCATAACAATGGGCAGTTTTAGGGGCTGGAAAGATGGCCCAGTAGTTAAGAATACTGGCTGCTCTTATAGAGGATCCAGGCTTGATTCCCAGTACCCACATGCTGGATTACAACCATCCTGTAACTCCAGTTCCAAGAGATCCTACACCCTTTTCTGACCTCTATGGGCACTGCACACACATAGCTTACAAACAAACACACAGGCAAAATACCTATATGCATAAATTAAATAAATAATGAATGAATGAATATTAAAAACAACACACACACAACTCCTTTCAAAAGCCATGGATCACTGGAAAGTCACTGGCTGATTTACCAGAGAACAGTACTGAGGACCACACATATTAGCTAGACAAAATAACGTGCCTATCCCCTGTGAGTTGTCTCCTGTTTAAATTGGCACAAGAGAACTCAGGCCTCATCACAGTTATGCTAACAAAACAAAATTGAGAACATTACTTGAGTCCATTTCAATTCTGGGTGTGCTTTCCTGAGAGTACCTTGCATCTCATCTTAAATGGTGTTATAGTGTTAGTCACTACACTGCTCCTCAGCAGAGATACAAGATTTTATTTTGTTTTTTTAAGATTAAGTTCTATTTTATGTGCATGAGGTTTTTTGCCTGTATATATGTATACCACATGCATGCCTGGTATCCACAGAGGCCAGGAGAGGGCATCAGATCTCCTGTTTGGGGTTAAAGACAACTGGTTCTAGGCAACCACATAGGTACTAGGAACCAAGTCTGGATCTTCTGCAAGAGCAGTATGCACTCCTTTTTTTTATTTTGTTTTGTTTTGTTTGAGACAGGATTTTTCTGTGTAACTACCCTGGATGTCCTGGAACTCAACTCTGTAAACCTGGCTGGTCTCAAACTCACAGAAATCCACATGCCTCTGCCTCCCAAATCCTGGGATTAAAGGCGTGTGCCACCATGCCTGACTGCAATATGCACTCTTACCAAGTCCTACAGCCCCCTAAGATACAAACTTTATTATGTCAAAGTTCCTGAGCTCACATAGTTCACTGCTGCCAGCCTATGTCTAGGAAATTCATTCCATAAATTTCAGTTCTGGATATATAGCCACTTATTTTATGTCATAACTGCCATATACTAAGAAGTCTGCCTGTGAAAGAACCAGCAACCAGGAAGAACAGGCCCAGTGATAATCTCTGTGTGCTAAAACAACTAATAGATTTTAGCACAAACAACAACAACAAAAAACGAAGTATGCCAGTGCTGGAGGGCTGGCTCAGCAGTTAAGAGCACTGGCTGTTCTTTTCAAGGATCTGGGTTCAATGCTCAGCACCCACACAGCAGCTTACAATTGCTGTAACTCCAGTCTTAGAGGATCCAGTGATATTCTTGTCTGGGGGTACATACTTGTTGCACAAACATACATGCAGACAAAATACCCATACACAGGCTGGAGAGACGGCTCAGCAGGTAAGAGCACTGGTTGCTCTTCCAGAGGTCCTGAGTTCAATTCCCAGAATGTGTAAGAACAGAGAGCACTCATATACATAAAATAAATAAATCTAAAAACAAAAACAAAAACAAAAAACAAAAAACAACAAAAACCAAACATTACAATAAAAAAAAAAACTTTCAAAACTATTTAACATCTAACTTTTTAAAAACATGCTTATTAAAAGCCAGATATGGTGGTGCACACTTTAATCCAAGTAGAGACAGGTGGTTCTTTGAGTTCAAGACCAGCCAGGCTTGCTGAGTGAGCTCCAAAGCTACATAGAGAAACCTTGTCTCAAAAACAAACAAAAAAACCCAAACAACAACAAAATCAACCAACAAACAAAGAAGTAGATGGATAAAAACGCGCTTGCTTAACCTGTCTGTTTTTCCTGGAGTGGGGCACACACGTGCCATCACGGAGCGCGTGTGGAGAGGAGAGGACAGTTTGCAGTAGTCAGGACAGCAAAGCTTGGCAAACAAGTACCCCTACCCACTGAGCCATCTCACAGCTGCTCAGAACTATTAAACTCACTAAATAAAACAGGTTCAGACTTGATGTGTGGTGGTAGAGTAGCCAGTCAGCATGTGGGAGGCCCTAGACTCAAACTCCAGTACTGCAAAATTAATTGACTAATTAATTAAAACAGACTCTAGAACTAGGTCAGAACAAAAGAGCAAGTCAAAGAACAGGACGGTGCACGGTGGCTGGATATGTCCTGACTTGTAGTTTCCAGAAGCCCTGTGCTGGGAGAGGACATACCTTATCCATATGGAAGATCAAGTCCAACTCACATACGTTTTCAAAACACTTATCCAGAGTCTCCACAAAAACCTAAGGAATAAGAAGAAACAGATAAAAAGAATCAGTCACTGTTTTACAAATGTCACCTGTGAATGGCACACATCCTAGGTCACATGTGAGTGGAAAGGGCAAGCCTGGCACACACCCTAGTCCTTCTGACGTAAAGGCCAATCTGAAGGGACATCTTCTCGATTGAGACTCCCTCTTTCTGAGCCATTTCTCCAACATTTTAACTTTTAAAAGTCCCACAGTCTTAAAAATCCATACACTGTAAAAGTTTTCTATGAAACAGTTTTCTTCAAAGTTTCTCTAAAATATCCAAAGCCTTTCTAAAATTCCAGTCTCTTAACTGTGGGCTCCTGTAAAATAAAAAAAGTAGTTACATTCTTCTTATTCTAAAAAGAAAAGTGCCAGGGCATAGTCACAAGCAAACTAAAGCAAAACCAAAATTCAACAGTGTAAAAATTTAGTGTCTGAGCTGGGCAGTGCCCAGGTGGCGCATGCCTTTAATCCCAGCGCTCTGGAGGAAGAGGCAGGTGGATTTTTGAGTTTGAGGCCAGCCTGGTCTACAGAGTGAGTTCCAGGACAGCCAGGGCTATACAGAGAAACCCTGTTTCGAAAAACAACAACAAAAAAAATTAGTGTCTGATGTCTAGGACTCACCCAAAATGCTCTGGGCTCCAAAAGGCCTGAGCCACTTCTCCAGCACTGTACTCGGCAACACACACAGCTTGTCTCCTAGGCTCAAGCTAGCTCCCCTCCACAGCTGTCGCTGTTCTTTGGTGACAATCCCATGGTGTTGGCATTTCAAAAATGCTAGAGTCTTTGCAAGTGGGCTATTCCTTCACCAATAACCTCTCCTGGGTTCTCTTCAGGAACTGTGACCCCCATATGGTTCCAAGCCTTAGCTTCTCTCCATGACTTCTTCAGTTCTGGGACTTTGACTGCACCCTCACCAATGGTCTCTTCTATCCTCTCGTGGTGACAAACCTCAGAAGTTCTCCATAACTTCTTTATGCCTTCAAAGTCAGTGCCACTTAGATGATTTATTCATTACCAAGACCCCTGAGATTCAGCCTCAGCCCCCTTGGATCATAGTTTCTGTATGCTGATCCGAAGAAACACTTCTCGAAAGATTTCACCTCAGTGACACTTGTCTCTTCTTAACTATTGCTAATTTCTTAGCTCCAGCTGGCTAACATCATTTGTCCTAGCAAAGCAAAGGTTTCACTTCAGTGGTACTGGTCTCTTGTTAATCATGGCTGATTCTTCATCCCCAGCTGACCAGAAACAGATACTTAATTCAAAATATCACATGAATGGTCCTGACAAGTCTTTCCTTCCTCTGAAATGTCACAAGCCAGGCATCTGCACCTCTCGGCATTCTTATTTTCCAAGCTCCCACAGAACAATCCTGAGCTCTGAGCACTAGATGGCTTCTCCAGCCCAAATCTCAAATGCCACTCCAGTCTTCCCAAAAGCACATGGCTGGGTCTGCCACAGCAATACCCCACATCCTGGTACCGATTTCTGCCTTCGTTAGTTAGCAAATTGTTATTCCATCCAGAGCTAAACTACTGTTTTCCCTGATGATGTCGATATCAAGATGCAATGGGCAAGAGTGTCTGACATCCTGACCTGGGACTGATAACTGGTACATGGTTTCTATTGGAAACCAAACACTGGAAAATGGCTGGCCATTAAGTATTAATACTCTGGGACCTAGCAACTGTACTCCTCAGGTGTATACCTTACAGAAAGACGTGCAGATGTAATACCAAAAACAGGCACAGTCATTTCATAGTGGCACTACTTATAACTCTTTGTATTTTTAAGTAATACAGTTTTTTGTTTGTTTGTTTGTTTAATAGCAGTTAAAGCCGAGCAATGGTGGCACACACCTTGAATCTCAGCACTTGGGAGGCACAGTCAGGCTGATCTCTAAGTTTGAGGCCAGCCTGACCTACAACGCAAGTTCTAGGACAGCCAAGGCTATACAGGGAAAAAAAAAAACCAAAACCCTTGTCTTAAAGAAACAAAAAACAAACAGAATAGCAGCTAAATATGAGATGGTTTTCAATCACAATACTGCTTCCTGGTGAATCCTAGAACCTGACAACTCAAGTCCATTAGTACTGGGAGGTTTTACTAAATTGGAAATTTCTTCACTTATATATGCCAAATCATTTTTTTTTTCTGGGAAATATTAAAGAACACTCTAAGAAAATGGTGATAACAAAGACTGGTTTTTCTTACTATGTATGGGAATTTGTCATAAAACCTCAGGAATTCAAATACTGTAACAGTACAGAACAAAAGCACAGGGCCAGCGGGATGGCTGGGGGTAAAGCCTGACAACGTGAGCTTCACAGACTAGGCAAAGCTGTATTTACTCCAAATATTACTTTATGTTTTTCTGTTGATTTTGCAACATTTGCTTTCTGTTGTTGTTTTGGTTTTAGACAGGGTCTACTGGCTAACCACAACTCGCTATGTAGACCAGGTGAGGTCCTAAGCTTGGCAGTGATCCTCCTCCCTCTGCTTCCCAAGGTGCTGGGATTACAGGCATGCACTACTACAACTGGTCAATTTTGTAATTTTGTCAGACTCAGTATCAGGTAATCCATAATAGGTGAATTTTCAAATACTATCCTTAGTCACCATTTAATACTTTCTTTAACTATGAAATTCTAGCTGTTTTTGTAGAAACAGGAAGTTTAATGCTTTCTTGACCTCAAACTCAAAAAGCATGACTTTCACGTAGAGGTCAGAGGGTAACCTCAGGTACTGGTCCTCACTATCTTGTTTGAGATGGGGTCTCCAGCTGTTCACCCCTTCTATGCAGAAGGGCTGGTGCCTGACTTCCTGGTATCTTCTCCATTCCCCCCATCTGGTAGCTCCTGAGATTTCCAGCATGTCAGTCCTGGTGGTTTTTTTCTTTCAAATTCAGCAGACTTGTCCCATGCAGTAGTTCCGTTCTTAGTCTGTTTAAAAACTCTTTCATCTTCAAGATCGAGAGCTCACGAAAGGCACCCGGGGCTCCTGTCACACCCCTCTCCTCCCTGTAATGCCCCTGCCTTGGCCTCCTAAGAACTGGGATTGCGCCACCACTGTGCTCAGCTGTCATCTTCCACTCTGCTTTTGTTCTCGTGTACCTTTAGACTCTTCCTTAAGAGGACCCCAGCTGTTGACACTGGTTATGAAAGTAAACTAGGGAAGAAGGCTCTATGGATGTCCCATGCCCCGGCTTAGGCCACCACTGCAGACAAAAATAAAATGTGTAAGTACTTAGGACTGGCGAGATAGCCTAGTCTGTACAGTGCCTGCTGCACAAACATAAACTCGAGCTTGATCTCCTGAACAAAAGCCCATTCAGCAAATCCTGGCACTGGGGAAGCAAAGACTGGATGATGCCCAGGATCTACTGGCAAGTCTGTCTCAGCAGCACCAGCAGCTCCAGGTCCAGTGAAAGACTCTGATCTCAAACAATAAGGTGGAGAGCAATCGAGGAAGGCACAAAATGTAAGCCACTGGCCTCCACAGTATCTGTACAAACACAAGTGTATGTGTCTTGCACACAGGAAGTATAAATACTTAAATGTAATTTGGTTTCAGAGTTGAAAGAAAATTCAAACCATTAATAACCGAGGGCAGTGTGAGGGCTGGGTAGAAACCACTATATTTAACAGCTAAGTCCTGGAAGGTCGCTCAAGCCCTTTCCCAGAGCGCCACCTGGTGGACATCTGGCAACTCTTTTTTTTTTTTTTTTAGATTTATTTATTACACATACAGCATTCTGCCTGCCTGCACGCATGCCCTCAGGTCAGAAAAGGGCACCAGATCTCACTGTAGATGGTTGTGAGCCACCATGTGGTTGCTGGGAATTGAACTCAGGACCTCTAGAAGAACAGCCAGTGCTCTTAACTGCTGAGCCATCTCTCCAGCCCCTGGTAACTGTTACAGATGTCAATGAGACTGAAAAAAGGACCCAGAGGCTGGTTACTGAACGACCCCCCCATGCAAACTCGGAAAGTTGTTGCCATTAGTCTATGACTACACATACCTGGATGAGGTCCAAGATCCCAAGTTCACTCTCTGATGAATCCACACAAAACACAAAGTAGAGGGTAGCATAGTGCCGGTAAATCAGTTTGTAGTCAGAGCCACCAATCAAACTGTGGAAGATGGTAGTAGCAGTTGAGAACCCAAATCTAAAGTAAACTTATCAAAGAAACCCTGCAGAATGAAAATGGGCCTAACGAAGAAGGCATTTCCACATGGCAACTGAGTGTGGAAGGGGAAATTAAGGCCCCTGACTCCATCTTTACCTTTCTCTTGCCTATCCTGCCAGTGACCATACATCAGAGTGATGACCAGGGGCTGCAGAGATGGCTCAGCGGTTAAGAGCACAGTCTGCTCTTCCAGAGGTCCTGAATTCAATTCCTAGAAACCACATGGTGGATCACAACCACCTATAACGAGATCTGGTGACCTCTTCTGCATACATGCAGGCAGAACAATGTATACATCATAAATAAATCTTTAAAAAAAAAAAAAAGAGCATTGTCTGCTCTTCCAGAGGACTCAGGTTCAATTCCCAGCACCCACATAATTCTAGAGGATCTGACACCCTCACACAAACATACATGTTGGTAAAACACCAATGCACATAAAATAAAGATAAATAAATTATATAAAAAGAGAAAGAAAAAAAATTCAGTGATGGCTGAAGCTTAGTTTCCCACAGAATTAGGCGCAGACCTCTGAGTTCAGGGCCAATCTGGGCTATACAGAGAAACCTAGCTATACAGAGACCCTCACACCTGCAACCCCCACCAAACAAAAGAATAGGTTATGCTGCACCAGGTAGCCACTGACCCCTGTGAGAACTAGAAAAAAATGAAAGCAACAAAGGCCACCCAAAGTGGAGCTGGGGGAGTAGGGAAACAGGCACTGGAAGCTGATGGTTTACCTTCCACCTTCTAAGAAGTTACAGATGTTGTCATCTCTCTTGAGGACCAGATGGAACGTCTCTCGAACAATCTGCTGTTGAATTTCTTCTGGCTATGGAACAACGACAAAAAAAAGAGTCAGCGTCAGGTGAGGAAAATGTGCACCAATCAATAAGAACAGATATATAAAGAAGAGATTCTGGGCTTGAGAGATCAGCAATGAAGAGCACTGGTTCTCTTCCAGAGGACCCAGGTTCAATTCCCAGCACCCACATGGAGGCTCACAACTGCCTGTAACTCCAGTTCCAGGGGATCTGACTCTCTCACACCAATGCACAATCAATCAATCAATCAAGGAAGGAAGGAAGGGGTTCCACATGGGGAAAAGCTCATTCGTAAGCACACAGAAGGCAGAGAGTGACTATGGGAAGCCTTGTTTTTAAGACTACAGTGATTATGGGCTTATTTACTTAGGTATTTCAGTCACAAGCCTTTATATCTTACAGGCAAGCTCAGAATCAAACGAGGAATTGGAATCCATAATCTCACAAAAATCCTCAATCTGTTTTTTAATCTGACCCCAACCCTCTGACATCAATACTGGGTATTTAACAACTCTCAAAGTTCCAGAACTGTATGAACGTGTAATCATGCACGGTCTCAAAGACAAATTTGTCATTTTTACTTTAATACCAATACTACATACAAGATGCTGTTTTACTCACAAAAGATTACTGGGAAAACAGAAAATGTATTTACAAATCTGAATTTGGGACATCTGAACAAAACTACAAATAAACTCTTTTCATTTAATAGTCACTTGTAATCTTGAGAAGCTTCAACTGTGAATGAATCACATGATAAATCACATTTAATTTCCACTTATATGTAAGAGTTTTTTAATAGGTATGGCACACTTTTTTAAAAAGCTACACATGATGGCTCACTCCTGCAAGGTCACCTAAGACAAGATGGTCACTAAGTTGAAGGACAGCCTGGTTTACACAGTAAACTGCAGGCCAGCTTGAACCACAGGGTCAGTCCCCATCTCAACAAAAGAGAGGGAAGAGTGGGGCAGGGTAGAAAGGGGAGGAGAAAGGAGAGCCTCTGGAGTGGACCATGTGTGTAAAGTAATCCTAGAGCTTGGTAGGTAAAGGCAGGAAGAAGGGGAGACCCTGTATAAGGGGAAGCCAGCAGTGGTGGCACTTTAATAACAGCACTTGAAGAGGCAGGTGGATGGATCACTGTGAGTTCAATGCCAGCCTGGTCTACACAGTAAGTTCCAGGTCAGCCAGGGATACAGAGTGAGAATCTGTCTCAAAACAGACAGTCAGGATAAGGAAGAAACCAGACAGAAACTAGGCAATTAAAAACTCTAGATCAGAACCTGGTAATGGTGGTGCATGCCTTTAATCCCAGTGCTTGGGAGACAAAGGCAGGTGGATTTCTGTGATTTTGAGGCCAGCCTGGTCTACAGCGAGTTCCAAAACAGCCAAGGCCACAAAGAAAAACCCTGTCTTGGAAAACAAACAAACAAACAACAACAACAATAAAACCCTCTAGATCAGGAACTGGAGAATTGGTTCAGCCATTAAGATTTGTTGCTCCTACAGAGGACCTGGGTTCAATTCTCAGTAGCCAGGTGATGTCTGACAACCATCAATAAATCCAGTTCCAAGGGATCCAATGCCATCTTCTGTCCTCCAAGGGTACCAGGTACACATGTGGTGCACACATACATGCAGGCAAAACACTCATACACTTAATAAAATAAATCCATGAATAATGTAAACCCTCTGGTCAGTCTTCTCACATGGTGCCATGTGATGAGTCGACTGGGAATGATGTTTAAATGCTTTAATCTGCCTGGGCTGGGACCCGAGACTCTTGTTCTATCAAGCTCCCACAAACAGCAGTGCTTCAGATCTGGGGACTACACTCTGGACTGCACAGCATAAGAAAAATGTTCACCTTGAATCTTCCTTAAACCAGGAAAACACATTTAAAAAACTTTAATCCCTTTCGTTCTACACCACTGAACTTAGCTTTGAAATAGCCAGTTCTTTAAAAGCTACTGGGGGGGGGGGGGGGGGGGGGGGGGAAAAAAAAAACCAAAACAAAACCAAAAACCAAGGAACTAATCATTGAGAGGAAATGGCTGGCTCAGTGTGGGTTCTGAAAACCTCTCAATATCTACTGAATGTATGAATGCAAACTTGCTAATCACTGGCCCACAAATTGAAACAAATCAATCACTATCTTCTTGGTTTCCATGTGAACAGCACACAAAGCTCACATTTGCTAGGATGTTGTCAAAGATTAACTCTGTGTGCTCAGAAATACAAAGCACACTGAGCATCAGCACTTATTTAAACTGACAAAACATCTTTTCAGCTAAAGCCCTTTATCTTCCTACAGGTGGAACTGGTGAAAAGTGGGGATGGGGTGGTGGAATCAAACAGCGAGGCCAACTAACTCCTGGCTCAACAAAAAGGCAAACTGCCGACTGCTTCATGCTCCAGTTACTTTAACAACCTGTTCTGTCTTTTCACTACACTGCGATTTTCAAAGGTTTCTCATTCAAGTAGTTCTTAAACAATTCTATGATCTTCAGATATACAAACAGCCAATAAGCACGAGACAGGTGCTCAGCATCCTTAGTCACTATGGAAACAGACATCAAAACCATTTAAAAAGGAGATCCATTTTCATCCACTAAAATGCCTTTAATTAAAGACAACCCAGCTAGGATTATATAGCTCAGTGGTAGAGGATTGCCTAGAATGAAGGATGCTCTGATTTCGCTTCCTAGTTCAGAAAACAAAAACAAACAAACAAGAGATAAACACTGGAGGAGACATGATGAAAAAGTACAACCACTCTGAGAACACTTGCCAGTTTCCTAAAATGTTTACCACCTAGTTTTTCTGGTGCCTAATGATTAACTACATACAGTCAGGAGAAATAAAAACAAATGTCCATACTAAAACTCAACACATGAATGTTCAGAGCGATCACTGGGAAATACAAATGACTGGCAGAGCATAGTGGCGCAGGCCTGTAATTCCAAGATGTGGAAGGCTGTGGTAGGACCTCTTCTCTTTTGGTTGGTTGGTTGGGTTTTGTTTTTGTTGCTTATAATGTCTTCACTAAGTAGCCAAGATTGGCCTTGAACTCACAATTCTCCTGCCTCAGTTTCTCAAGTGCTGGGATTATAGACATGTGCCCACAAGGTCTACTTGAGCAGAAGGATCTCCAATTCCAGGACAGCTACATAATGAGATCCTTCAAAATAAATAAAACACAGACACACACCCATACACACACACACACACACACACACACACAGAGGCTTGCTTAGGGACAGGGGAGTTGATTGTGAACAGGAGAAGTTTCTTTAGGAGTAGAGATAAAAATGTTCTCAAATTGTGATAGATGCCACCAAACTACATACATTAAGTAGCTGTATAGTGATTTATAGCTCAATAAAATTTAGAAAATAGAAGAAACAAATACACACACAAATTGAAGTTATATTAAGTGATCTTTTTAAAATGTAGTTGGAAAATCCTATTTTAAAAAGCAAATATTTTTTTCATTTATGATGAAAAAGGAATAAAAGGCCCAGAGACATTACTTAACCTGTAGAAAAAGTGGAGCTGAAGCCTGAATGTTTTCTGATTCCATTTCCTCTCAGGCTTAACCAGTCTCTCAGATATTTTGAAACCTAACCACGGATAAAATGTTGGGGAACAGGAGGCAAATAATGACATTTGCGTTTTCCCAAAGGAAATGTTTCTAGAAAATTCAAATTTGCATAAACATTGCTGAAGCATCCCATGATGGCATTTGTTTATTTGTTTATTTAAGTATTTGGTTTCTTGAGATATGGTCTGGTGTAGCTCAAGCTGACTTAGAATTAGCTGTGTATCTGAGGATAACTTTGAAGTCCTGATCCTCTCGCCTCCATCTCCCGAGTTTTGAGCTTAGAGGTGTGCACCACTACAACTGGCATCTTGTAATTATCTAATTTCTCCTCAATTTTTAAAGAGACTTTCTGTAACCTTACAGGATAAAAAGTAGCCCAACCCTGATAAGTCCCAGCCAATGCTGAAGCAAGTGATTCCAGGAAAGAACTTCTCTCCATGCCCTTGAGAAAATATAAACTTAAAAGAACCCAACGACCGGATCATCATAAAACTACGCTCATCAATGAAAAAAACAAAAACAAAAAACCTTAAAAGACAGAGGCTTCTGTCATCCAGGATCTCAATGAAGCACACTGTGTAATGCGTCTGGCCCTAAGACCCAAGGGAAAGTGTCACAAAGCACAGAAAAGCCGAGATCCAGGAAGGATGAGGGAGGAGCAGGGGGGTGGGTCATGCACGGTGCCGGAGCCCAAGGTGCTGCCGAGCGCTCCTGCGGGCAGTGGGGAAGGGAAGGCTCGGGTGCTCCGCAGGGGCGTGGCGGGTCGGGCCACACTCACAAAACGCTGGTAGAAGCGGACCAGCCGCGGTTTCCCATGGTTGTTGAAAACCAGAATCGCCTGAATCATCTTTGCCGGTCCCGCTTCTCTCGGCACCAGCTGCTCCAAGAACGCACCTTCTTCCGGCACAATATGGATACTTCCGGTTGGTGTCCTGCTGAAAGCTACTCCCGGAAACATAGTCTCGGTACCCCGGGGTCCGAGCACCGAAGGGTCCGGCCGCTCTGGCACACTGGAGAGGTCAGCGCACTCGCCTGGGGAGCACGGCTGTAGAAGCCTAGGAGCAGGGTCGCCTTTGCCAGCCTGGTAACCAATCCAAGCCTGGCTAAGACTGAGCCCCTCATTCTGGTTCCATCCTGAAGCCACCGCTCGGCAACAAGGATCAAGACTGGCTATTCCTACCAGCAGCCACGCCAGTTTGAGGGACCAGGAGGGTGCTTGTGTGCTTTCTTCTAACCTTGGGCCAGCAAAGGCTAGGTTTTTATTTTTTATTATTACAATGTTGCAGTGAATTAGGCAAAAGTCTGCCAGTGAAAATGGTCATTCTCTCCATTAGATGGTGAAAGTTGACATCACACGGGATCTTTCATCCAGTCCCATTTAAAGATTTTATTTTCTATTTATTTTATGTTTTTAAGTACACTGTCACTGTCTTTGGACACACCAGAAGATCTGATCCCATGGTTTTGAGCCACCATGTGGTTGCTGGGAATTGAACTCAGGACCTCCTGAAGAGCAGTCAGTGCTCTTAACCACTGAGCCATCTCTCTAGCCCCCAATCCCATCTAAAAGGAACGGTTGGTTTCAAACTGGTAACACCTCTCATTTATTTATTTATTCGTTTGTTTGTTTGTATGTATGTTATCTTTCTTTGAAACAGAGTCTCACTGTGTCGCCCTGACTGGCTTTGAACTCAGAGATTCACCTGCCTCTGCTTCCTAAGTGCTGAGATTAAAAACCTGCACCACCACATACATCCCTGGTTTTTAGTAAACAAAAATTCAAATGACTATTGCATTGAAATGTGACAAAATGATTCAAATGTTGGGCAGAAATATCAAAGACAATTCTAAAACAGAGTAACAAGAAGGAACCAGCTTTGCCCACCAATCAAACCAAGTAGGATAATTTGAAGTGTGTTTTAAAGTTACATTTATGTATTTATTGGAGAGGACACATGCACCTGCAATGGTGCATGAGTGGAAATCAGAGGACAACTTTGGGAGTCAGTTCTCTCCTGCCAAATAAGTCCCAGAGATCTAATGTAAGTCATCAGGCTTGATAGTACCTTTACCTCACAAGCCCTAAGTCATAATTAAAGGGAGACATGTTATTAAACTATAACACAACAATCTATGGTAAACGATTTTAAAGATTTAATTTTAATTATGTTGTAAGTATATGTGCCCACATGTTGGTATGAACATAGGGGTTCAGGTACCCTCAGAGACCAGAAGAGGCCACCTTAGAGCTGGAGTTTACAGGAAGGAAGCCCAAGTGAATGCTGGGAGCAACTCCAGTCATTTGGAAGAGAAGTAGTCTTTCCCAGCCCTTGGCATGAAATAATTTTAATATGTGATGTAGGAGAGCATTATAGCTTGGCTGTAGAGAGGAATTCAACAAAGGCTGTTGAGGTAACTGATTAGCACTTTGAGGGAAAAGCAGCTTAGTTCTTTCATGCTTTCATACAAGGTAGGGCCACAGTGGATTAAAGAGGTAAGGAAAAACCAGAATAAGGACCTGGGAGATGACTCCGCAGGCAAACTCATTTGCCCTTTAAGCCTGACAAACTGAGTTTGATGCCCAGAAGCCAAGGGAGGAGAGAACTGGCTTCCAAAAATTGTCTCTAATTGCTGAGGCACATTTGCACTCATGTTTACACACAACATTAATAACAATGAAAGTGTATGACAGTGATGAAGCTCGGGATGTACAAAACCCCAGGTTCTGTCTCCAGCACTATACCATAGCTGGTATGACAGCACATGCCCGTAATACTCGGGAGATAGAGGCAGGAGGTAAGGCAGAAGTTGAAAGTCATCCTACAAGGGGAGAAACAAAAGAAATAGATGCAGGGGCCAATGAGATGTCTCAGCAGGCAAAGATGCCTGCTGCCAATCTGATGACCTGATTTCTGATGGCCAATCTGATGACCGGGTTCCCAGAACCCACATGACCAGGGAACAAACTTAATTGTCCTCTGACCTCCACACACACACTAATAATTCTAAACAAAAATAAACAAAAACAAAACTTTTTAAAGAAGTAGAGGCAGAGCCGGGCAGTGATGGGGCAAGCCTTTAATCCCAGCACTCAGGAGGCAGAGGCAGGCGGATTTGTGAGTTCGAGGCCAGCCTGGTCTACAGAGTGAGTTCCAGGACAGCCAGGGCTACACAGAGAAACCCTGTCTCGGAAAAAAAAAAAGAAGAAGGAGAAGAAGAAGAAGTAGTAGTAGATGCAGGAAATGAAAAACATTTAATTTTACTATAAATAGAAGAAAAGGCAAAAAAAAAGTATATTTAAGAATTTTCACAATATCAAATATTTGTTCAAAATCTTTATTCGCAATTCTGGTCAAAGTAGCACGATGTTAGTTCTCTCCTCTGCTGATACTGAGATTGCAGTCTAAAAGAACCCTTTTTGGAAGCAATTTGGTAATATAACAAGAATTTTACAAAAGGTACCCATTCCCAGTGATTTAACTCTGGAAACTTGTTTCTAAATCATCAAAAATACAATGAGGAGCCATCTGGTGGTGAGTGCCTTTGACCTTAGCACTGTGGAAGCCAAGGCAGGTAGATCTTCAGGAATTTGTGATCAGCCTGATCTAAATAGTCTCAAAAAAATGACTATGTGTTTTGATAGTGATGACTTAACAATAATGGGAAAAGTAACATCCAAACTTTACATGTAGAAATATTAAAAAGCCAAGATAAGAACAATTATTAACAGGACAGAATGAAATTGTGGGTCTTTTCTAGCTATTCAGGGTACCTAGATGAGCCCGTAAGACCCCACACAGTTTGAGCCAAGCCATCTTTCTGTCCTGGGAAGAGGGTTTTGTCTCAGTTTTTCTAACTGCTAAGCCTGAAATCTTTTACTTTGTGAGTGTGTGTGTGTGTGTGTGTGTGTGTGTGTTGGGGTGCCCACATGCTACTGTGTGCATGAGTATTGCAGTCAGCAAACAATTGATAGAATTGGTTCCCTCTTTCACCAAGTGAGTTCTGGGGATCGAACTCTGCTACAGGCTTGGTGGCAAGCACTTTGACTCACAGAGCCATCTTACCAGCTTTTTGGTGTTCGTTTGCTTGCATGGTTTTTGGTATTGGTTTTGTGATTCCTGCTAAACAATCTTATGCAACCCAACACTTCCACACACCAGAGTATGAGCATCTTTCTTGACTCCTTCCTCTTTCCTGGGACTTGATTCTGCTCTCTAAATATCTTGGGCACGGACCCTTTTCTCACTCTCTTCTTTGTCTCTGTCTTTGCTGCGGACCAAACCACAATGAGGTCTCATCTGACAACCTTAAGGATAACCACATTCCTCACCACCTTCAAGGGTAAGGCCCCATCATGACTAGTCTGCAAGCCACCCTGGATACAGGACACCAATGATGTGATTCTACATCCTCCTGCCCCTATATCCAAAAACCTTTTGTGGCCGAGGAAGCAGGGGACAATGGAAGAGACTAAAGCTTTGCTTTCAAAGCTCTGGACTTGAATCCTGGCTCCTCCCCTTAGGAACTGAGAGAGTTGTCTGCCTGAACCTCTCTTCCTCCTCTGTGGTTTTCATGTGGAAGCAGAAGTCTGGTGATCAAGAATATGGACTTTGATCCCAGCATTCAGAAAGCAGAGGTAGCCAGATTTCTACAGTTCAAGGCCAGCCAGGGATACATATTGAAACCTTGCCTCAAAACAAAAAGAAAAAAGAAAAAAGAAAAAAAAAAAAGGAAAAGAAAAAAACCAAGTGGGGTTGGGGGTGGGGTGTGGACTTTAGGCCTGGGGATGTAGCTTAGGTGGTAGAGTGTTTGCCTAGTATACCCAAAGCCTTAAGTGTGAGCTCCAGCACCACATAAACCAGGCATTTGGATGCATCCCAGTCCTGGGGAGGTAAAGGCAGGAGGATCAGGTCAAGGTTATTTTCAGCTACATAGCAAGTTCAAGGTCAACCTGTAATATATGAGCTCCTCTCTCAGAAAAAGAAATGTAGGCTATGAAACTGACTACCTGGATATAAATTCCTTTCTCTGGCAATATACACTATTCATAGAGCCTCAAAACACAGTCTTATGTATCAAAAATGGGAATATTAATCCTATGTACATTGTAGGATTGGGACAGAGTACTCCAAGTACTTAACATAAGCACTAGCATCAGGAAGAACTCAGTATTGTCAGTACTGGTTACAGAA
This sequence comes from Rhynchomys soricoides, assembly GCA_019843965.1. Lineage (NCBI taxonomy): Eukaryota > Metazoa > Chordata > Mammalia > Rodentia > Muridae > Rhynchomys > Rhynchomys soricoides. Next base: position 17,319,824 of record JADRCH010000016.1, read on the forward strand.
AGTATCTGTCATTGCATTTGACACATGAAGTAGACTCAGTAATCCCTGTCCTCCTCCACCCTTCTTCCCAGGATCAAGCAGGATGCATATACCTGCCATGGCTATGTAGAGTTAAACTCAGGACATGCAGACTTCCATTCCAGATCTTGTCACAGGGCTGAGCAGGGGCATACCACGCAATGAGGCAATGTTCATGACCAAAGACTGGGGTTCTCTTCTAGGATTGTGGCTCAGCTAGAAGACCATTAACACCAGACAAGAACCCAGTAGTGTGGGGGAAATCTTTCCTGGAGTACTCCAAGTTCTCCAAGTACAAAACAACAAAAATAGTCATACCAAAAGATATGGTCCAGGACTTGTATGTGTAGACTGTGGTAGATCACCCACCTAGCAAGCATAAACCACTAGGTTTGAGTACCAGCACTATTAAAAAATAATAATAAAAAAAATATAAAAAGTTGACCCAGTGGAATGGGTCAAGACTGTGGACCAGCCAGACACAGCTGGAAAGGCTGTGGGCCTTCCCAAGAATGGCATCTTTAGGACAGCAGCCAGATAGGTCTATGCTGACTAGCTTTATGTCAACTTGCCAGAAGCTAGAGTACCCTGAAAGAGGGAACCCCCATTGAGAAAATATCTCCATGAGATCCCACAGTAGGGCATTTCCTTAATTAGTGATTGATGAGGGAGGGCCCAGTCCATTGTGGGCGGTGCCATTTCTGGGATGGTGGTCCTGGGTTCTAGAAGAAAGCAAACAGAGCAAGCCAGTCTGCAGTAGATCATGGCCTCTGCTCCTGCCTCCAGGTTCCTGCCCTGCTTGAGTTCCTGCCCTCACTGCTTTTGATGATGAACTGTGAGTAAAATAAGTCCTTTCCTCTCTGAGTTGCTTTTGGTCATGGTGTTTCATTGGAGCAGTAAGAACCCTAAGGTCTAAGGCAGGAAACCCCACAGAGGCACAGAGCCACATAGAAATAAAGAAGTGGTATCTTGAGTGTGGGGCAGGGAAGATCTGACAGAGGAAAACTGGAACAGGAGAACAGAGGCACAACAAGAAGCTGGCACAAGGTAGAAAGGAAGGAAAGGAGAAAAGTGCAGGAATGAAAGCAGCCCGCTCTCTTACCCCCAGAGGCCCTCTGGACTCAGACAAGGAGCCTTTGTCAATTGTGTACCTTAGAGGACACATCCAGTACATGTCTGCCACCTAGGGAAAGGAACACTGGAGATAGGTATAGGAAAGTTAGCTTTGCATCCAAAGAGGGACACAGACGTACAAAAGCCATAGCCTGGAGACCCTTGGTGAGTGCTGAGGTCTTGGACTTGATTTCAGCAGAGTGTGTTAAATGGTATTCAGCTTGACAGACTGATCTCTCCAAGGTAGAAGTTGCTGTGGCCACTTCTCAGTGATACCATCACAGATGCTGGTAGGAAAGAAGACACCTCAATCATCCTGGAGACAAGACAAAGAGGCCAAGTCAAGAGATGTGAGTAAAGCAGAATTCATAACAGTCTCTTGGCAATCTTAAGACGAGGGTCTGGGCCTGTGGTATTATGGGACCCTCAGCCACTGCCTTGGCCTCACCTCATTAGAGCTGGCTCCAGAGCCCGCCCAACAACTCCACCACTTGTCAGCTGGGAGCCTAGACCCACCACACTCCCTCCTCTGACCTTTGGTCAAAGTCATCCATGTCATTTCTGAGGTGAATATCCCATTTTTCTACAACTTCTTTGCTCTCCATGTTCTATTTAGAAGCTTTAGGTATCAGTTCAAATCTTCAGGTGAATACGCTTCAGATGAACAACTAAGTATAAGCCAAGAACTAGGTAGGATGCTCACTCTCGGCACAGGAAACATTAGTGCTTCCCAGTCCAGACTAAGAAGGAAAAGCATGTGGTTGCTCAAGGACCACCCCATGATTAACGCATCACTTCAAGAGGAATATCTCCAAACTAAACGACAGACCCTGGTTTCTTCTGTAAGCTTTTCTTCCACCCTTCCTTTTATACATCTCTGGGACTTTTGCCCGTCCATCAGGCAGTTCAGGTCCTCTAGCAAGAAAAGTCTTAGGTTGTCACCCTCTGTTAATTCCATGATGCTAACACCCTCTCAGGAATCACACAGAATTTATCTTGCCTTCCATTCCTTTGACCTCAGCCGTATCCTATGTGTATAAAACTCCCACTAAGAGACACAACAGTGCCAGGTCCAGTTCCACAGCTGCCCCCTTCACCTACCCATTCCTCATCCTCCGCCCCATCTCCTTGCTCTCGGATCTCCGCTGTGTTCCTCTCTGAAGTCTTTTGGGCCATGATATTGTCTGTCCAGGATGCTCCCGTCTTTCCATCACCAGCAAAATTACATTTGGTCACTGTCCCCAGCTCTAGTTTGGCTAAGGAATCTGAAAGAAGAGAAGTTCAGTGGCCTTTCTCCTTGTAGATTAGTCAGCGTAAGGCCATCCATTCTAAGTCCTCTAAGTCTGGGTTGGCTTGTTCTCTGGCGTGGCCACTAAGGTTCTTGGTGGGACTCCCAAATCACTAGAGAGCAAGGGTCAGCCACAGGAAGCAAGGGGTTAGATATAGTGCAGCTAGTCTAACAGCCCCCGAGCAGTTGGTCACAGATTTGGGAGTAAATCACAAGGTCACAGGTCATGTCCTGTGAGAGACCAGACCTGGCCTTCTCCCATTGCTCTAAGCAGAAGAGAAGGGGAGCCTCTGAAAAGTGGCCAGGCTATTGGAACAAGCAAAGTGAGGCACACTGCTCACCTATGAAGGGGCCATCACCCCGAGTTTTTAACCGCACTCCAGTCCCCAGTTCAAGTTCCATGACCTCCATCTCTGACTCAGGCATCCAGAACGCCACTGTCTGGTCTGGGGTGAGCCTCTTTGTCAACTCCAGCAGCTCAGGCTTGTTTACCAGGCTCTTCAGCACCTCCAGGGTGAGCCGGTCTGTGTCGCCCTTGGCTTCCACCTCTGTAGGGTGCAGGAGTGTTAGTGTGTCCAGAAAAGAAACATTCTCTGAGGAACTTCAGGAGCTGGTGAGGACATCGATCCTGCCAGGGCTCATCAGAGAATCCCACAGCAGAGGCGTTATGACCTGGACTCTGGAGCCAGGCTACCTGGAGTAAATCTAGACTCTCTCACAATCTAGAGCAAGTGATCTTTCTCTTTGTCCTTGGAGAATGGGGATAAAAATGTCGTGCAATGCAGATGAAAAGAAAGAAAGGAAGAAAGAAAGGAAGAAGGAAGGAGAAAAGAAAAAGCAAGCTGAGCATTTAGTACAGTGTCTGGCATCCAGCCAGCCCTCAGCAGGGGTCTCCGGTTTTGTTATTCCCATCTCAGTGATGAGAAACACCAAGACTTAGCAGGGGCAGCATTCAAACACCCACTGCCTTCCCACTGAGACTCTGTGACCAGTGTTCTCTCAAGTTCTAGAACCAGCAGCCAACCCATAGTCCGCACCCTCTACTCCAGGTTAGCCCTGGCAACTCCCAGCAGCTCAGGGAGGAATCCAAGTCATAAGCCTGCAGGTGGGGGGGCTCACTGAAAAATAGTCATCAGTAAGGTTGCAGAAAGCTTACATGGATACCACTGCACAGTGTCCCCAGGGCTTGTCTGACTTCTGCTGTGCGAGTCACATAAACCCTTTCTTCTTTGAAGTTGGTTTGTCAGGCATTTTGTCATAGCAACAAGAAAAGTAACTAATATGCTACACAGATAGACTGAGAGCCAAAAAGCAAACATCGGGGTAGGAAAACAGAGACTGCTGGGACCTGGCCTGCTCTCCACACAATGGTAGGGCCCAAAGCCAAGCCTGGGGATGATTCTGCTGGACTTCAGGAAATGGAAGCCATCAAGAATGCCAGCCTGGCTCCCAGGACTAATATGGGACACTGAGGAACTCTGGGGGGAAGGAGGAAGGAATCCAATGGGGGATGCTCAAGCCAGAAACAGTATTAAAGCCAATTGTGCGGAGAAGCCACTTTCAAGGACCTCAGGGGACAAACAGTCTAACAAACAGCCTCTTGGGAAGGAAGAGCCAGGATACCTACTGTAAGATGACATGAGGAAGCCCGTGTTCACCTTCCTGGTGGCACTGAAGTTGGGCTCAATTTCATTCCCTTTGGGGTCAAACTTACGCCGGTGGATACAACTGGGCTGGATATATAGAACATAGTAGCGCTCCTGGGTAAGGCAAAGAAAGGGTGAGGGGACTACTTCACTCCCCACCCCAATCCCAGCATACCCCAAACACATAGCCCAGGCTCTCCCTGGAGCCTCAGCCCACCTCACCCTCTGCCCCAGAATCCCATCACCATGGCTACACTGCTGCACAGGCTGGGCAGATGCCACAGTGAAATACTCGTTCACTCGTATACTTATATACTCACGAGAGTACCTGTCACACATAGTGTGTTACAAAAGCCATGGCAGGGCAACAAAACGCCTGACTCCAAGGCTTGCACAGCCAATGACCTGTAACTATAATTCAAGTACCAAGGTCCCTACAGGCCACAAGGCAGGATCGAAATTGCCAGCAAGCCTCAGAAAGGCCATAACCTAAAAGAGGGCAGTCACTTTGCTACTCCCACAGACAAGTGGGGCAAATCACTCCAAGCTCTGTATGCCTCCATTTCCCCTATCTAGGAATAGCATGATGTGTCATTTCAGGGACATTCCAGGGAACCAGTGAGAAAATGGGAGAGGAGGCACCTTACAAAGCAAGAAATGAAAAGTTGCTGGGCAATAGTGGCACATGCCTTTAATCCCAGCACTTGGGAGGCAGAGGCAGGTGGATTTCTGAGTTCGAGGCCAGCCTGGTCTACAGAGTGAGTTCCAGGACAGCCGGGGCTACACGGAGAAACCCTGTCTCGGGAAAAAAAAAAAAAAGAAAAAAGAAAAAAGAAAAAGAAATGAAAAGTTACTGGCCAGCTGTTCTCATCAAAGCAGGCATGGGAACAGTGCCCTGAGATGGAAGAAGCAGAGAATTCTTTGGGGGCAACCACAAAGGGTGAATTCTCAAAGAGCAGAGCAACCCGCAGGTGTGGGATGAGAGTGTAGGCATATAGCAACCAGGGTTTGATCTCTAGTGCTGTACAAACCTGGTATAGTGCAAGAACCATGCAGTCCCACCTGTCTGCTACCCCACTGCCAGGCCCTCTAAGTCCCCTTTCTACTGGTCCTGTTTGGCTGTGGCAATCTGTTCTGTGCCCTCAGTAGCAGCCTGGATCTTAACCCAGCAAAGGAGATATCATGTGGGTGAAGGAGGACACCCTGCCAACCAGGACACAGCCTCACCTTCCTGCCATGGGCATCCAAGATGCTGTGCCGAGATACATCCACGAGCTCTCCCTCCAGCAAGATGCCATTTCCCCTGGGGATGAGCAGAGAGGAAAGAATGCTGGTTGTCATTCCTCAAGAAAGCCACCCTCCAGTTTAATGGCCTTGGTGAGAATCTGCATTGAGACAGAAACAAGTTTCACCCCAGTCTCCTTGTCACCTGTCTCTGAGAAGGCCTGGAACGGAGCAGGCCTGGAACGGAGCAACCATGCTCTGCTTCCACCATCAGAACCTCCATTGCTTCAAAGAACCTTCCCAGGCTATGTCAAGGCCAAGAGATGCCTCTCCACCACCACGGACACCCCTGGAATTATTATGACCAACCCCTCAGGATTCTCACCCACAAACAGGAGCAAACAGCTGCCTCATTGTGTTCCTCTGGCTCTGGGCTAGCCTGAGGTCATGAATGCAAAGGTAAGTGTAAACTATGAAGTGCTTACTAAATGTAAAGCATTTTTTACAGCTGGGCTTGACACCTGTAATCCCTGCACTAGGGAAAGAAGAGTGCTGTGAGTTCAAGCCAAGCCTTTAATACAGAGCAAAATGCTGTAAATAATAAATAAATAAATGGTCCCACTTTTTTAGTTAAGCAAATTTGGGAGTGTTGTGGCTTGCTCTTTTTAACATAACTGTAGCCATTTTGTACTCAATCTCCGATTTGCTCATAAGGTGAAATTAAGTTCAGATTCTCAGACTCTACTTCTCAGAAGTAATTATCCATAGCTGACACTAAAGAATGTTACTAGTAATTCAAAATGTTATGGCTGAATCATTTGTACCCTGTTATCTCAATGCTCTGAATTCCCCTGTTCAGCACCCGTCCACCAGCTCTCTTACTACACTCAGGACCAATCAGCTTAAAGGTTGGCTGATAATACTTTAGTTAGCCAAAAATGCTGTACCACTTCACTGCTTGCCTTTGAACTTTTGAACCTACTTTTCCATATAAAAAGCCTGCCCTGAGGACAGACTGGTAGGTTTTGCCTTCCTGTGGACCTGGACATCCCGTATTATGATGTGTATTCATGTATGGTTTGAGTGACAGTTCCCAGACCCCAATGAGAGCAAGTGTCTATGGTACAATAAATTGTTTTCATTTTTTTTTTTTTTTTTGGTTTTTCGAGACAGGGTTTCTCTGTGTAGCCCTGGCTGTCCTGGAACTCACTCTGTAGACCAGGCTGGTCTCGAACTCAGAAATCCACCTGCCTCTGCCTCCAGAGCGCTGGGATTAAAGGCATGTGCTACTACTGCCCGGCTTGTTTTCCTTTTTTATCCTTTTTTTTTTTTTTTAAAGACAGGGTTTCCCTCTGTATCCCTAGCTGTCCTGGAACTCACTAAGTAAACCAAACTGCTTTGAACTCACAGAGATCAACCTGCCTCTGCCTTCCAAGTGCTGGGATTGAGGTTGTGAGCTACCATGTCTGGGTGTTTTTCTTATTTTTTATTTCTGTGTAAGTATGTGTGTCTTTGTGAGTGTGTACTAGTGCCTGTGGAGTCCAGAAGAGGGAATCAAATCCCTCACAGCTGGACTTACAAGCAGTGTTGAGCCGCCTGATGTGGGCTCTGGGAACTGAACTCAGGTCCGCTGAAAGCGCAGTAAGCCCTCTTCACTGGTGAGACACGGATTTTTGTTTGTTTGTTTGTTTGTTTTTTGTTTTTTTTTTTTGAGACAGGGTTTCTCTGTACAGTCCTGGCTGTCCTGGAACTCACTTGTAGACTAGGCTGGCCTCGAACTCAGAAATCCACCTGCCTCTGCCTCCCAAGTGCTGGGATTAAAGGCGTGTGCCACCACTGCTTGGCGAGACATGGATTTTAAGAACTTTCATGTTCCTGTTCCCATTCATACCTACATGGTCATCAACCCAAGGAAATGGCTATTGTCACCATACAGCTGGAAAATTAGAGACTCTGAAATGTGGGAATTAGCCCAAGATCATAGAGTCCACAGAGTGGAACCAGAACCAGAACAGCTCGTTACCACTTTACAAAAGCAGAACCTGGGATCTAGGGACTTTCTTTATTGGAACCATTAGCACGGGAACGGGTGGGTCTAGGAAGACAGATAGTGGGACTGGAGAGATGGCTCAGTGGTTAAGACCACTGACTGTCCTAACAAAGGTCCTGAGTTCAATTCCCAGCAACCACATGATGGCTCACAACCATCTGTAATGGGATCCTATGCTCTCTTCTGGTGTGTCTGAGACAGCTACAGTGTACTCATATACATAAAATAAATCTTAAAAAGAAGAAGAAGACCCAGTGGAAGAGGCTGGGTCAGCATCCTTGCCTCTATGTACTCTCAAACTCTTTCTCAAAATATTTAACTGACAAAGCCAGGTTATATTGAAAGCATTTAACAAGAAAACTTGATGTGCACACATTGTGTCATGATTCACACCATCAAATTTATGTACACATCAGATCCTCAGAACTTATTCCTCCTTTAACTGAAACTGCTCCGTTGGAGACCTTATGAGTTGGACTTTATATTCCACTTCCTAGATGAAGTGATATTTGGTTTTCTGGGACTGGCTCTTTTCATATAGAATAAGTCTCATTGTTTCTGACTGTAAATGAAATTGCCCATTCTGCTTATTACCTGGGCAAGACCAGTACCTCCGGATGTTCCCACCCTCCCGCTTTTGTTCCTGCCACTCCACAAACTGGTCACCAACGATGCAGGGTGACAAACGGCTAGTGTTTGGAGTCCTGGTGTGGGGAAAGGACCGAGGTCAGTGGGAACCGCAGCTCCGCCTCTGGAGTTCCATTTGAGAGTCTGGGAGCCCCTGCAGTGGATATGCGTGCGGGCGGGAATTTCAAGATTATCTGTCTTCCGGTGTGTGTGGCCAAGGACGTTGGGAAGAGTCAGCCCCAGTTTCTCTCCCCAATGGCCCCTCCGCCCCAGATCAATCTCTGAGCAGGACTCAGATCCCGAGTTCCACAGAGGCCTCGAGCCCAGGCCCCAAGGATGCCAGGAGCCAGGACCCCAGGGCCCTGACCAGTCAATGTAGGGCAGTTCCCCTGCCCAGTCCACCTCTGGCTAACAGTGGGGGAGGGGGAAGCGCAGCCCACCTCTGGCCAGCAGCAGAGTCCCAGGCCCGGTGGACAGAGCACAGCCCACCCCTAGCCAGCCGCGGAAGAAAGTGCAACCCATCTCTGGCCAGCAAGGGAATGGAGAGAGCACAGCCTACCCTTGGTGGGTGGCGGGGTCCCAGGTCCCCGGCAGGCGCGCGCTCTGCACCGCCTTGTTGCGGAGGGCGCTGTCGTGGTAGATACGACTCATTTTCCCCACACCGAGGCCCTGAAGCTCCAGGAAACAACCGGCGAGTAGGGCGGGGCACCTCGGGAGCTTGAAGGTCGATGCAGCACCGGCTTTCCCGGTTAGCAGATCCCGGAACCGCGCAGCCAGCCCGAGGCGTTCCCAGCTGGGACTTAAAGGGGCCGAGCCTCATTCCTGACTGCCAGACCATGTGCAGGGACAGGGGGCTTTTGGAATGACTACTGTCCTTCATGTCCTTATAGTCTCAAGAATTCGGGCCCCATCTGTACTATACAGAGATCCTGTCTCAAAACACATCAATATATAAAAAAAGCGGCAGTTGAAGCTCAGGAATTGTAGATCTTTCTTGGGATCGGTTCTGGGAAGATATTTTCTCAGGGAGCAGGAAGGGAGAAGAGGGAACAGCTACAAGGAACCACAGAGTGGTCTCCAAGGACACTGCCCTTTTGGCCTTTCCCGTGGTTCCTCAATGGCTTAGGGGAGTTCCGAGGATGTGTGAGTAAGGATGATTGTCAGATCTGCAGCAAGAGAAACCTGAATCTCTGTGATCCCGTCAAGTTCCCCAACCTTTCTGAGCCTGCGCTTCTTACTCGGCAGAATAGAAATAAAAGTCAGTATCTAATGGTTTGTGAAGATAGAACTCGCCCTCTCCTAGTGTCTAGTCTCGTGGACATACCATTACTTTGCCTCCCACTTCTCAAGGATTCTGATTGATCGCTTCTCTAGCCCCATGGTGCCCCTTGCTCCAGAGTGTCTGCGAGCCTTTTATTCTTAGCCTGCCCCGGGAGTCTCCTCTGACCTGGAAATCATTGGGAAGTCGTCTTGTTTTATTGGCTCCTTTGTGCCAAATTCTGGCGCAGGTGGCCGCATTCTGGTATGCCAGGTGTGCCCCTGCCGCAGCAACAACGGAGATACCTGAGAGAGTCCAGGGTGAGATGTAAGCTTTGGAAGTAGCTCTCTCTCCCACACTTTATAAACACATAGTGGTCTCGGCTACTTTATTTTTAAGGGTCCTTCCTCCTTTAACAAAATATAATTAAAAAACAAAAACAAAAAACAGATATCTCAGGCTGGCCTCGAACTCGCTATGTAACCTAGCATAACTTCTTCAAACCCCTTTCTCCTGACAATATTTCCCCAAGAACCAGGATTACAGGTGTCGACCACTACTGAACCTGGATTATTTAGTATTGGGAGTTCAATCCAGGCCTTATGAACGTTAGGCAAACAATCTTCCCAATTAAGCCACATCCCCAGCTCCAAAAATATAGTTTTGTGGATCCCTAAAAATATAACAGACCTTAGGCAGGGTGTCTGCGATTAGTCAGCCCCAGCCTATGTCCAACCAGTCAGACAGCTCTGTATTTCCCTAAAAGAAAAAGATCCTCTGGGCAAAACTGTCATCTGTCTCCTCTAGGAAGTCCTGGGCTCACAGGCACCTGACTGCTCTGCCTCCTCTTCCTTCCCTTTCCTGGGTCATTGTCCCTTCACATGGGCTCTAAATTTGCACTGCCCTCTGTGGGAGCTATATGTAGCTACTTGAATTGTATTTTAACAGTGCTGAAAATAGAACCCAGGGTGTTTGTGTATACCAGACAAGTGTTCAACCACTGAGCTGCATACCCAGCCTAAACCATAGATAATAAAATCTAAATAACATTAAAAAGTGACATCACCTTTGCTGATCATAGAGGCCCATGCCTGTAATCCCAATACTTACACTTTGAGGCAAGCTTGGGCTATATAGTGGGTACCAGGCTAGCAGGGCTACATTGTGAGAGTCTGTCTCAAAATCCCCAAATAATAATAATTTTTAAAGTAAATTTGCACATTTAAATTTCACTTCCTCAGCCATTAGTCATGTATGAAGAGGAGTTTTTTTTTTGTTGTTGTTGACAGTGGTTTCTAGTCTATTTGTTTGTTTCATTTTTTTGGTTGGTTTTGTTGTTGCTGTATTTTGTTTTGTTTTGAGTCAAGGTCTCACTAAGTAGCCTTGGCCAGCCTGGAATTTACTATGTAGACCAGGCTGGCCTGGAATTCAGAGATCCACTTTCCTCTGCCCCTTGAGAGCTGGGATTAAAAGCGTGTGCCACCAGGCCACGCAGTAAGCTACATTTTAAAACGAAGACCATTATTTCTTTTTCAGCCAGGAGTCTCCTTCTGCCCACATCAGGTGATGATGGACCAAGAGCGGGTAAGCCAAGTCTGCCGAGGGTTAGTGGAACTGATGGCATGGGCCCTCTCTTTTCTTGTCTAACAGAGTTGTCATCAGTCACCTTGGACAGCAATACCCTCCAGTTCTTGTGCCCACTTATCTGCTACAGGACACAAAGCAAATGACACCAAGGAGCAGAGCAGAGATCCCAAGGAGAAAGAAAGATGGTAGCAGAGAACTGTCCTCCAATTCGGTCCTGAGACTTTGTGAGGAACTGACAAAAAAAAAAAAAAAATGTAAGAAAGAAGAGAGGCAGAAGGTGAACAGGCTGTGATGGCACATGCCTGTGATTCCAGACCTAGGAGGCTGAGACCAGAGCATTACTACAGTTTCCAAGCCAGCCTGGGGTACCTAGTGAGTTTCTGGATAGCCTGGGCTACAGAGTGAGATGGTATTTTAAGAAAGGACAACAGGGACTGAAGAGGTGACTCAGTGACTAGGAGCACTAGCTGTTCATCCAGACGACCCAGGTTTGATCCTCAGAACCCATATTGAAGCTCACAACCATCTCTAATTTCAATTCCATGGCTCTGACACTCTCTTCTGACCTCTATGGGTACCAGGCATGTACATGGTGCACAGACATACATGTGGGCAAACACTCATACACATAAAAATAAATAATTTTTTTAACTTAAAAAAAAAAAGACCCAGAAGCTAGTGTTTAGAAATTTCTTCCAGTCAGCAGTCTGGTAAGATCATGAATGAAAAATTTGTTTTTCATTAACCCTAGTCAAAAATTGAAATTCTCTCGGGAGTATTTTTTCTAAAGCAATGCATGTAATTACAGCACACCAATATCTTCCCCCTCCCCCCACGCTTTCCCTGAAGAAAATAGACTTTGTCAAGATCTCTGTTTGGAATAGAACATAAAGGAATAAATTCCTGCATCGGGTCACAGCTTAGCATATCTGACACATCTCATACTGATGGTTCGTCTGGTGGGTCCAGAAGAAATAGCATGCTAAAGTGCCACCAATGCAGTGAAATAGCCTGGAGAAAACACACGCACACCACGGAGCAACAAAGAGAAAACAAAGGACGCACTGGAGAGGGAAAGCGAACCTCACATGAAATAAGATGCCAGAAGGAGGGCCAGACCCATCCATCAACAGGCCATCAATAAATGCAAATGGAGGAAGCCTGCTTTGGAAGGAAAATCTATCATATGCCTTGGATCAGGCAACGCTTAATGTCACTTCGATGTCTCTCAGGTTCAGGTTCCTCCAGGCCTGTCCCACTCTCTACCGTGACCAATTGATTTCACAAAGAAACAACGCCACCCATCTCAACGCATGGCTGCTGCACCCCACTTTTTTCTTTTTAAGCAAACATTTTTTAAGATTTATTTATTTTATTTATATGAGTACACTGTAGCTGTCTTCAGACACACCAGAAGAGGACATCAGATCCCATTACAGATGGTTGTGAGTCACCGTGTGGTTGCTGAGAATTGAACTCAGGACCTCTGGAAGAGCAGTCAGTGCTCTTAAGTCAGTGCTGAGTCATCTCTCCAGCCTCCCACTTTTTCTTAAGATGGTGTTCCAAGAGAGTCCCTAGAAGGAAACTCTCAGAAGAGGACTGTAAAACAGGATTACTTCCTGTTCTGATGGTATCAGGAACATTATTTCTCGTGGTGAGTAATAACCCTTGGCATGAAGTGTCATCAAAATGTCTAAGGCTTTAGCTGAGCTGAGCATACAGCCCAGCTACTGAGGAGGCTCAGGCAGTGAGGTTGTTCGAGTGAAAATGACCCCCATAGGCTCGTAAGGAGTGGCATTATTTGAAAGGCTTAGGAATGTGGCCTACTGAAGAAAGCATGTTGCAGGGGGTGGGAGTGGGGGTGGGAGGAGTGAGGGGTGGACTTTGAGATTTCAGAAATTCAAGCCAGGCCCCTGTGGCTTACTCTTGTCCTGCTGCCTATGGATCCAGATGTGGAACCCTCAGCCACCATGTCTACCTGTGTGCCACCGTGCTTCCCACCACGATGATAATAGACTGAACCTCTGAACTATAAGCCAGCCCCAATTAAATGTTTTCCTTTATAAGAGTTGCTGTGGTCATGGTGTCTCTTCACAGCAATACAACGTTGACTAAGACAGGCAAGAGGATCGGTTGAGGCCAGGAGCTTAAGGTCAGCCTGAGCAGTATGATGAAAGCCTGTACTGTGTGACTTTTTCCTGGAGAGACACTAATGTCAGACCAAAACCAGATTCCATCCAAGCCTAACTTGGCGAATCCGGGAGTTTGTTAGAATTATTTACAGGAGTGTTGGTGAGTAGTTACTTAGAGGGGTGTGGAGGACTCAAAATAACTGCATCGCTGAAAAGCCCACTCCAGGATGGGTGACACTGTGTCCCTGGAGTGTCCTATCCAGTTTGCAGTCAGCTCCACCAGAGAGTCTCCTCTCCCTTAGCAATTGCTTACTGGTTAGATATGCTTCCAAAGGAGCCTTGGGGAACCTGTACCGTTCCCGGCTTTCTGAGCCTTATAAATTTCATTAGCTTCTTGTCTGTCAGGAGCTGTCTTCTTGTTCCAAAGGGAATGTATGAATCAGAGAAAATAGTTTCACAATACTGTCTCTAAAATAACTAAAGGCAAAGTGTGCTCCCCCATACCCATAACCTCAGCACTTAGAAGCCTGAGGCAGGAGGATTGCCCTGAGCTCAAGATCAGCCTGCCATAATGGTGAGAACCATGCCAGCCAGAGATACATCTTTGTTGTTGTTATTGTTGTTTTGTTTTATATATATATATTTTTCAAGACAGGGTTTCTCTGTGTAGCCCTGGCTGTCCTGGTACTTGCTCTATAGACCAGGTTGGCCTCGAACTCACAGAGATCTGCCTGATTTTGCCTCCCAAGTACTAGGATTAAAGGTCAACCCTAGTGCTTGTTGCATGCTCTACAAGCACTCTACCACTTGAGCTCCATTGCTAGCTCATAAACCAGATTTTAGTATCAATACAGAACCTTGGAGGTGGGGGAAGAAGAAGAAAAGGAAGAGGAAAGTGACATTCCCAGTATAGCTAACAGCCAATGTTAGGTCTGGAAGCCATGAGGAGAGTCAGGTCAGCATCTGATGGGAAGAGGCACAAAGCTGCCAAAGGAGCAGCCTTTCTAGGACTATCACACTGGAGAGTGTGATAAAGGTCACCCCTAACCTCCCACTATCCACCCCCACTGACACCAGGGCTGGAGGCAGTAGGTGGCCAAACCCAAAATCCTAGAACATAAAGACCAGTGTGAACTTTCAGAGTTACTCTGACGCCAACTTAAGGAAGTGGTTCTGAGACTCTGGTAGAGGTGTGCTACAGTGGATTTGCTCTGTGAGACTTGAGAGGTCTCCCCTACCTGCCATGTTCAGGAGGGTCCAGAAGCCTTAAGGTACAACAAGTCCCTTTGGGACTGATGAGGGTATTTGCTATCATGGAATGAGGCATCTGGACCAAGGTGCTAAGCCCTGGCAGAGCTTGACACCTGCTGGGCTAGGTAGAGGGAATCACCGATGGCTGTAAAGGTGTCATAGGCAGCTAGGTACACTGGAAAACATAGCCAGTTAAGATGGTGCACTCCTGTGATCTCAGCAAGCCTTAAAAGTCATCCTCAGCTAGTTTTGAACTTTGAACTCAATAGTGAGTTAAAAGCCAGCTTGGGATTCATGGGATACTGTGTGTGTGTGTGTGTGTGTGTGTGTGTGTGTGTGTGTGTGTGTGCGCGCGCGCCCTGAAGATTCAGACAGCTCTGAGCCACCTGACATGGGTGGTACTGAGAACCAAAGTCCAGTCACCTGCAAGAGCAGTGCTCTTAACCACTGAACCTTCTCTCCAAGGGGGTTTGCTTGTTAGTTGTTTGGGGCTTTTCAAGACCAAGCTTCTGGCCCACTCTGGCCAACTCTGCTCAACTCTGATAGTTGAACATGACCTCAATCTTCCGATCCTCCTGTCTCTACCTCCTCAGCACTTATAATCCAAGAATATGCTGGCATTCCTTCTTTATAGAGCGCTGGAGATCAAACCCAGACCTTCAGACCTGTCAGGAAGAGCTCTGCCACTAAGCCAGGTCCTTACCCCTATTTTGTATGTTTGTTTGTATTGTTTTGTTTTCTGGTTTTTGTTTTGTTGTGTTATATTGTGTTGCATTTAGACGGGGTTTTGCTTTCCTTGGTTGATTTGATACTTACTACATAGCAGAGGCTAGCCTTGAATTTATAAAAATCCCCCTGCCTCAACTTTCCATATACTGTGATTAGGCATGCCTGCTCAATCTGTGCTGTGTGTGTGTGTGTGTGTGTGTACACCATTGTATGCTTCTATACATATCCCTCTGTAGGAGGTCAGATAACAATATCAAGTGTTCTTCTGTATCGTTCTCTCTGCCTTATTCCCTTGAGACAGTCTCTCACTAACCTTGGGGCCAGGCTGGTGCCCAGCAAGTGAGCCCCAGTGATCACACACACACACACACACACACACACACACAGAGAGAGAGAGAGAGAGAGAGAGAGAGAGAGAGAGAGAGAGAGAGAGACAAGCATACACCGCTACATCCAACTTTTTACATGGGTGCTTGGGATTTGAACTCAGGTTGTCTTTCTTGTACAGTAAGTGCTATTATCTCCTGAGGTATCTCTATACCCCAAGTCTGTGCATCTTTAACTATGAATGAAGTTGAATATATTTCTTTAATAGAGAAGTTCCCAGATATTAACTTCAAACTCGTTATGTAGCTGAAGATGACTTTTTAAACTTCTGATTGTCTTAGTTAGGATTTTACTGCTGTGAAGAGACACCATGGCCAAGGTAACTCTTATAAAGGACAACATTTAATTGTGGCTGGCTTACAGTTTCAGAAGTTTAGTCCATGGTGGGGAGCATGGCAGTATCCAGGCAGACATGGTCCTGGAGGAGCTGAGATTTCTAGATCTTGATCCAAAGGCAGCCAGAGGAGACTAAAATCCACACTGGGCAGAGCTTGAGCCTAGGAAACTTCAAAGCCCACCCCAACAGTGACACACTTTTTTCAATAAGGCCACACGTCCTCATAGTGCCCCTCCTAAGCATTCAAACACAGGAGTCTATGGAGGCCATACCTATTCAAACTGAAACTTTTGTCTCTTCTTCTCACATGCTAGGGGTGAAGTCCTACACCAAAGCCTAGCTTATGAGATACTGTAGATGGAGCCCAGGGCTTCACATATGCTAAGCAAGTACTCTGTCAACTGAGATACATTCTTAGTCATCACTTCTGTTTCTTTTTTAGACAGGATCTCACTGTGTAGCCCTGGCTACCCTGGAACTCACTATGTAGTCCAGGCTGGCCTTCAACTCACAGAGATCCACCTGCTTCTGCCTCCCAAGCTCTGAAATTAATATGTACCACCATTCCCAGAATTCCTCCCTCATTTTTTTTTTTAAAAGATGATATCTGTCTATGTAGTCCAAATTACCCTTGAACTCGTGATCCTCCTTCTGCATGCTAGGATAGCAGGTGCGCACTGCACCCAGTTAGACGGAGCATTTTTTAAAACATGTTTTGTAAACCATTTACATTTGCTTTTTCCTGTATAAAGTCAGAATTTAGCTCTCACCGGTTTCTCCCCAGTTTGGTAAAGATCAGATGATTTGCTAATACAGATCTAGTTACAGCAAGAATAAAACAACACTTCTGTACCTTACTAGGTGAAAATGCATGAATTGATCTGACTTTTCAAAGGGATACTAAGTAATGTTTGTTAAAATTGAAGCACATATGTCACTGACTCAGCAACTCTTTCATGTCCAGAGACAGAAATAGTTGTGTAGGAGATGGTATGTATGTTGAACATTGTTTGAAATAGCAAAATGCTAAAAACAGCTTGGGTGCCCATCCACCAGAGACTGGCTATAACAGTTATCACAAAATAACAACGAAAAGAAGACCATGGAGCGTGGAACCAAGCCTTGTAATCCCAGCATTGCATAGGCCCGGGAAGGAGGATTACAATGAGTTCAACACCAGCCTAGTCTGCATAGAGAGCTCCAGGGAAGCCCAGGCGACATAGAGAGACCTAAAATAAAAGAAAAAGTTGGGCCAGGTGGTGCATGCCTGTAATCCCAGCAATTGGGAGGCTGAGGCAGGAAAATCACAAGTTCAAGACCGGCTTGGGCTACAGGATGAATTTCAGTCCATACTGAGCTACACATCAAGATCCAGTATCGAGGGGCTGGAGAGATGGCCCAGTAGTTCAGAACACTGACCACTCTTCCAGAAGAATCAAGTAGGTTCAAGTCACACCACCCACAGGGCAGCTCATCACCGTCTTAAAGTTCAGTTCGAAGGGGATCCAACACCCTCTTCTGCCCTCTGTGGTCACCCATGCAGGAAAAATACCTATACACACAAAATAAAAATTGAAAGATGCTGTGTCAAAAGAAAAGAAAAAACAAAGAAAAGAATGAAAGAGAGGGAGGAAGAAATGAGAAGGGGGAAGAGAGAGAAATACTTATGGAGTCACTTAGAGTGACACGGGTCACGTGACGTATGTATGTGCATGCATACTCACACCAGTGAAGCATTTCCTGTTTTATTCAAAACAGCACACACACACACACACACACACACACACACACACACACACACACATACACACTAACCAAGATAGTTGACCCAGTGTTCACTCATTCATCCAGTTATTGGGGGTGGGGGAGGGAGCATCACTTCTGTTGGAAGCCATCCTGGGTGCTGGAGATATATGGTAAGACCCACAAGGTCATAAAACCAACCGACAGCCTGGTACCAGAGATGGACAATGAGCAAGTAAGATACCTTAGCCATGAGATCATTTCAGACAGCAGTAAGGGTTATGAAGGAAACCCAAGCAAGGAATGTGACCCCAAGATGTTGGGTGGGGTGGGGGGAGGCACTTTAGAACGGGAGGTAAGGAAAGACTTGTCTAGGGAGTGCTGCTGGAGTTGGGGGTGGGACAAATGACTTGGGGTGGAGAGAGCATGGAGTACTGAGAGGTGCAGTGGTGGGCATGGGTGGGAAATCAGGAGCAGAACAAAAGGCAATTCAGTCAGATTGGGCAGGAGGCCTGCACAGAACTCACTTCAAAACTTGGGGGACTAGGCTGGAGAGATGGCTCCGTGGTTAAGAGCACTGACTGCTCTTGCAGAGGTCCTGAGTTCAATTCCCAGCAACCACATGGTAGCTCACAACCATCTGTAATGGGATCTGATGCTCTCTTCTGGTGTGTCTGAAGACAGCTACAATGTACTTATATACATTAAATAAATAAATAAATAATTCTAAAAAAAAAAAAAAATCCTTGGGGGACTGGAGAGATGGCTCGGAGATTAAGAGTCTGTTGGCTCTTGCAGAGAACCCAAGTTTAGTTACCAGTACCCATGCTCAGCAGCTCACAACCACATGTGACTCCAGCTCCAGGGGATCTGATACTCTCTTTTAACCAGCTGGGGTGCCTGCACTCACAAGCACACATCCAAACACACACACACACACACACACACACACACACACACACACACACACGAGAGGGATGGAGGGGGGAGAACAAGAGAGATATCTTTAAATAAATAAATAAAATCTTTGTATACCGGAATGTTAGGGTGTCAATTCTGTACAGTTGTCAAGTTGGATGTGTCTATATGCATGAGCTGGGGGGAGTACCCTTAACCCCAGCACTCAGGAGGCAGAGGCAGGTGGATCTCTGTGAGTTAAAGGCCAGCTTGGTCTACTGAGTGAGTCTGAGGACAGCCAGGGCTACATAATGAGGCCTTGTCTCAAAATACAAAAACAAATCAAAAAGCCAGAAACCTCTCTCGCCATTCACTTTCCACCTTTTCTGAGCATCTCTTACTGAGCACGAAGCTCATCTATTTGGCTGGCAGACGGCCTTCCCAAGGATGAAGCCTTAGGTTGTCCTCTGGCCTTGACAACACACACATGTTCTCTCTCTCTCTCTCTCTCTCTCTCTCTCTCTCTGTGTGTGTGTGTCTGTCTCTTTCTGTCTCTGTGTGTCTCTGTCTCTGTGTGTGTGTGTCTGTCTGTCTGTCTCTTTCTGTCTCTGTGTGTCTTTGTCTCTGTCTCTCTCTCTCTCTCACACACACACACACACACACACACACACATGTGGTTTTTTTATGCGCGATTGTTTATGTTCTAGATGGTTATGGTTCTAGAGGGGGAAACAAGACCCTGGAGATGGTGGTTGCCTCAGGAGACCTGGGCTCCGGGGCTGGAAGAAGACTTGTGTTTCATAGAACAGGGTTTTGGTTGTTGTTTTTTTTTTTAATGCTGTTTTGCATATCCATGAATTGCTTTTTCAATTAAAAACTAGTTACTTTTTTAAACTATGAAAACATCTTAATATGACATCTCAGTTATAATCAGAGCAATGAAAATTAGAACATCAGAGAAATAGAATTTTTTCGGAAGGATTTAAAAACTCATAAAGCTCACAGTTGATGGGGATGTGGGGGAAATGGTCTCCTCTACACCCTGCGTATTTTACTCATGGGGATGAGCCAGGGTAGAGCTTGCTGAAGGAGCGTTTGCCTATTTTGATATCAGAGACTTTTAAACAAATCTCTTTGCTTCAATCACTGCATTGCCTATGAATTTTCTTAAATAAAAAAGTCATAGACTCAGATCATCAGCTTTGGTGGCAAGCTCCTTGCCAAGCCATCTTGACAGTCCGTTCTGTCAAAGTTTTTATTCTGACCCACTGTCTAAAACATCAGGACCACACTGTTTGTTTGTTTGTTTGTTTGTTTTTTCAGTTTTTCGAGACAGGCTTTCTCTGTGTAGCCCTGGCTGTCCTGGAACTCACTCTGTAGACCAGGCTGGCCTCGAACTCAGAAATCCACCTGCCTCTGCCTCCCAAGTGCTGGCATTAAAGGCATGTGCCACCACTGCCCGGCCTCACGCTATTTGATTTTTTGTTGATGAATGTGATGTTCCAATAACCAGTAACATAAGTTCCCTGTGTTTGTCCATTTGATCTTGAAGTTTCTTTCTGCACTTGGACCAATCAGACAATCAGGACCTTTGGAACCTAGGGCATCATATGTTGGTTTCCAGTTCCTCACAGCAGAGAGGAAGGGACAGTAGCTTGTCAGCCATTTGAAGCCAAGAATCCCTAACGGTGTTCTCATGATGGTTGGGTCTACTTTCCGTGTTATACTTAGCAGTGTCCCCTTTCACTCAGTCCTTCCTACTTCTCACCCAGTATAGGTGATTTCCCCAGAGACCCAAAAAACAATCTCTGTTTCCAGAAAAGGGTTAAACAACTTCTTGAATCAGAAGCCTGCCTACTGGACCCATCTTAGTCAAGGGAAACTGTGGCTCTTTCCAGAAGAGCCTGAGACACCTACCTCCTAAGGCACAGATCCCTGAAAACCTCTGCTTGGTACTGACACAGAACCTAGTTGCCTTCACAGTATGTCTTACTATGAGGGGACCTCTTCCCTAGAGAGTGGTAAAACAAGAAGTGACCAGTGTGAATTCTGAGCATGGCTCAGGAGCCCCCCACTTGTTTCCCTGTTCTGCAGATGGGATAGCTGTCATCTGTATGGATGCTTGGGCGTCTGGTCACACACAGACTGTATTTCAATCTTTGTCTTGTGTACCGGATGGAGAAGCAGATGATCTCTGAGGAGAAGGCTATCAAAAGCAGGTTTCTCTTGGCGCTGCCAGCGTGGATGCTGATCTGAATGGAGAGTTTCTCGCTGACACGTTCATAAAGAACCAGGGGCCGCTGGACTGTCATGGGGAGTCAATGTACTACTTCATCCTTGAGAACTGATGTTAGAGGGTTAGCCTCATACAGGGACTAGATATTGGGACGCAGTGGGGAGGAAAAACAAGAATTTAAGAATGAAAAGTATCCATGTACATATTCCATTCAAAATTATAGGTGTTTATGTTTGATGAATTTTCTAGAACCTATTTTTAATATATAAATGGCACTATCAAATGCACTCACATTTACTTCTACTTATTGTACAATTAAAATGCAATTCTAAATTGAATTTTTTTTTACTTTAAAGTTTATTCTATTTTAAATTTTTAATTGATTTTAAATCATTTTCACTTTTACTTTTATTATTTATTTGGGGTGTCTCGAGCACACGTGTGTGTGTGTGTGTGTGTGTGTGTGTGTGTGTGTGTGCGCGCGCGCACACGCACATTGCAAAGGTCAGAGGACAGTTTGCAGGAGTCAGTTCTCTCTTGTTACCGTGTGGATTCTGAGGATTGAACTCAGGTTGCCAGGCTTAGCTCTAAGCAGTTTATCCACTGAGCCACTTCACAGGCTCTGTTACAGATTTTGTTTTCTTGGGGGTAAGGGGGGTTCCCTTATTTTGAAATTAAAAATAGTTGGATATAGTCAGGCAGTGGTGGTCTTTAATCTCAGAGGCAGAGCAGGGAGATCTTTTGAGTTTGAGGCCAGCCTAGTGAATTCCAGTTCAGCCAGGGCTGCACAGAGAAACCCTGTCTCCAAAAAAAAAAAAAAAAAAATTATTATTATTATTATCATCATCATCATTATTATTAGCCCAAGAGATCAGCAGTTAAAAGGTTTGCTGTGAGGGAAGGATTGTGGGATTGGGTGACTGGGAGGGGAGCAGTGAGTGCGGTATAAACTGAATAGGTAAAAACGAATAAATTTAAATTAAAAAAAAAAAAAAAAAAGAGGTTTGCTGTTTTCCCTGGTTCGAGTAGTTTCTGAGATTCCAGGGGCAAGCTGGCAAAAGGACCCAGGGTCTTGGGTAGTGAGTCTGTTCAGGGATCCAAGGAAATGTTACAGTACATCAGTGTCTGTTCCTTCTTTGCCAGCATCAGAGTTTCAGGATGGCCTGCCTATAGGTGAGCCAACTGTATGGCTGGTTTTGTGTCAACTTGATACAAGCTGGAGTTATCACAGAGAAGGAGCTTCAGGTGAGGAAATGCCTCCATAAGATCCAGCTGTAAGGCATTTTCTTAATTAGTGATCAAGGGCGGAGGGCCCCTTGTGGGTGGTACCATTCCTGGGCTGGTAGTCTTGGGTTCTATAAGAAAGCAAGCTGAGCAAGCCAGGAGAAGCAAGCCAGTAAGTAACATCCCTCCATGGCCTCTGCATCAGCTCCTGCTTCCTGACCTGCTTGAGTTCCAGTCCTGACTTCCATTAGTGATGAACAGCAGCATGGAAGTGTAAGCTGAATAAACCCTTTCCTCCCCAACTTGCTTCATGGTCATGATGTTTGTACAGGAATAGAAACCCTGACTAAGACAACATCTCAGAGAGGGATGGGGCATTTTTGGAGGCCAGTCTCACCCAGGGGATGCAAGTGGGAAGAGATCCAACCTCCTCTTCAGGGAGGCATTTCTCCGTCTTGCCCACTCAATTCTGCTTCCAACCTGAATCTCCCCAGCACTACCACAAGGGCCATCTTCTCCACTCAGAAGATGACTTCCTACACTTCACCTCCAACTGGTTTGTGGGAAAGCTGAGGAAGTTAGATCCTCTCTTAGGACAAGCAACCATTTGCAAGGTTAATGTCTTGCTTCACGATTCAGTTCCGGATGTCGACACTGAGCACTCCGGCTTCTTGATTCTCTGCATCACTTCCCACCTCGCCCAAGCTGCTCCCATCATCTGTGAGCTGTGCTCCTGTTTTAGATCCTCCTAAGGACAAAAGCCAAGCTGCCAACGAAGCCATGAACAATGAGTACTTATTTAGGATTTTGGTTAGAATTTACTGAAAGGCTCTTTTTTTAGACTCACTTAAGCATATATTTTTATCATACATCACTCTTGTGCATAGGTAAAAAGGGAAATAAATTGGCAGTTATTACTAAAACTTCCTTATAGAACAGCCTGGTGCGGAGGCTAATTTATTTCTGAATTCCTTTTCGACTCTGAGTTGGTCATGACCGCTCTTCCTCCACAGTGTGAGTGCCTGTGTGTTCCAAGTGTTGTTGACACAGGAAGGACAGGAAGACCCTCTTAACCCAATATTCCACCATGGATTCTAGAATCTTCTTCTAAGCTGTTGATGTGCATTCTGTAAGCTATTCAACTGCACACCTCATAACCTTTAAAAAAATGTATTTAATTTATTGTTGTTCTCTCTCTCTCTCTCTCTCTCTCTCTCTCTCTGTGTGTGTGTGAGACAGAGGGGCTGGGCTGTCAGCCCACGCATGCCACACACAATGTGTGTGTAGAGGTCAGAGGTCAGAGAACAGCTTTCCAGAATCAGTTCTAGTCTTCCACTGAAGGTTCTGGGTTCTGGGACTTGAACTCAGGACCTCAGGCTGACACAGGAAGTGTTTTTACCTGGTGAGCCATCTGACTGCTCTCCCCAACCCAGTATTTTTAAAAATCCTATGGAAGTCCTTGATAGAAAGTGCCCAGCCTGAAGACAGCTACAGTGTACTCATATAAGTAAAAATAAATAATTAAAAAAAAAAAAAAAGACAGACAATAGCTACCAATCATAGTCGCTGTCTAAGCAGCAGCTAGAGTCAGCAGCACTGACTGTAGGACACACGCCACTTCCAAAGAAATGTAAGTCTTGGACATGATGTATTTGAGTCTTGAGACTGCTCCATCTCGTGCCTCTCCTGCTCCCTCTAGGAAGGTCATGTCTCCTTGAGAGAACATTCGCTTGGAGAGACTCTGATACTTTCTGAAATATAAATCTTACTACATTGCTATCCCAAGGGGCGGGGGGAGAGAACTTTTTGTAAATTTCTTTCTAATTTAATTTAATTTCTTTTTATTTTTTGTGTCTGAAGGAGTGTATACCATGAGTGTGTGGGTGCCCACAGATGCTAGAAGAAGGCATTGGATCTTCTGAGACTGGACTTAAATAGGCACCTGTGAACCACTAGACTTGGAAGCTGGGAACCAAACTGCTCAGAAGAGCAGCAGAGTTCTTACCAAATCTCTAACCCCTGGTGTGGTGGTTTGAATGAAAATGGCCTCAGGGAGTAGCACTATCAGGAGGTGTGGCCTTGCTGGAGGAAGCCATCAATGGAGTGGCTCTGAGGTTTCAGATGCTCAGGCCAGCTTACTCTCTCTGCTGCCTATGGATCCAGATGTTGGACTCCAGCACTGTGTGCCACCATGCTTCTTGCTATGATGACGACGGACTAAACCTCTAAATTGCCAGCCCCAATTAAATGCTTTCCTTTATAAAAGTTGCCATGGTCGTGGTGTCTCTTCGTGGAACGCCTGTAGGCTTAGATTTTTTAATAAGGGTTCTCAAAAGCTTTGACCACCCACCTTCTAGCCCACTATCCAAAGGAAGGAGGTAAAGATGGTAACTAGGACAAGGAGATGTGGACCTGTTTAGAAGTTGTTCTTTGGGGTGATTCCAATCTCCGTTGTCAGGATACCAGCAGTCCAGTTCAGTAGTGTCAGGATACCAAATAGGAATCAGCAGGAAACCACCAGGCCTCTGCTGAATCCAGCACAAGTCAACAGGAGCAACTAGGACCAGCTGAGATGCCAGGAGAAAGTCTCTGCTGAGCCTCTCTCAGTGAAGTAAAGATCAGCACAGACACAAGGCCAAGGAAGTGTTGCAAAGCTAACTACACAAGTGTGCCATCACTTTCTGTGAGTCCTATTTATACTCTCTCCAAGCATCATGTGTCCTCATACGGGTCTTCCCCAGCAAAACACCAGGTGAGTCTGCATCACATGACACAAAAACTTCCACTTTAAAAGCCTAAGACACCTGCAAAAGGTTTTTTGGTTTTTTTAAGTGTTGGGCGGTAGGACTTAGGACAGTGACCATGGCAGAGAAGTGCTAGATGGCTCAGCCTAAAATAAAAATCTTAAACAAAAACAGGATCTCAAGTGTCCCAGGTGGGCCTAGTACTCACTAGGGATGACCTTGAATTTCTGCTCCTCCTGACTACTCTGGAGTGCTGGGATTAAAGATGGCTACCATAAAACTAAGTTTGACAAGGTGCTGAGGATTAAACCCAGGGCTTTGTGCAAACTAAGCAAGCACTCCACCAACTGAGCTCAAGCCTCAACCTCAGTCTTTGTGGATGGATTTTTTTTTTTTTTTTCAAACAAGGTCTCACTACATAGCATAGGCTAGCCTTGTCCTCCTGCCTCAGCCTTCTAAATTCTGGGAACACAGGTGCGCACCGCTAAGTCTGGCTGAAAAGGAATCTTTTACTACAATTCTGCCATTTCTCTATCAAGACTCCTAAAAGAAGGCTTAGAAACTTCAAATGAGGCTGGCCATGCTTTTCATAGATACAAATTATAGTTATTGAAGTAGGCACAGAGAGGGGGGGGGGAGGAAAACAAAGAGTTTTCTAAAATACCAATGAGCACCAAGTGCCCCTGCTAGATAGAGTCAAGAGCAGAGGCTAGATGGAGGGGAACCTCAGAGCAAACCATTCACAGGAGCAGATTGCCCTTGAACCAAGTGTTCCTCTGGGGCTTTGGGAGACTTGGAAAGTGCTTGGTGGAGGGGCTGCACTTGCCCTCTGCCTGCTGCCAGGAGTGGCCAGGAAGATGCCAGTACTCAGAAAGCAGGGTGTTGCCCTTGGATACCACCAACACACAGTGGGAAGAGGAGTTAAAGATGGAAGTTGTTGCTTTGGCCCACCCAGAGTATTGTGTCCTTCCTCCACCATATTACGTACGGCAAACAGCTAACGATATTCATACGCTGATCATATTAACAAGTTCAGCAAGTAATAAATTTGACTGAGAGCAGCTTAAATAGAAAAGGCTTTGAGTTAGAGCAAATCAAAAGATGTCTAGGGATAGGTAGCCTCTGGGCTTTGTTGGGTGCTCAAAGGACAGATTCTCTACTTTTCTACCCTGCTGTCCTGCAGCTATAATTGCCTCAT
The DNA here is from genome assembly GCA_019843965.1 of Rhynchomys soricoides. Taxonomy (NCBI): domain Eukaryota; kingdom Metazoa; phylum Chordata; class Mammalia; order Rodentia; family Muridae; genus Rhynchomys; species Rhynchomys soricoides. Next base: position 17,345,513 of record JADRCH010000016.1, read on the forward strand.
GATTTGTCACCTTACTTGGCTAGGCAGGATTTTTTTTCCCTGCAGTACTGAGGACTGAACCTAGGACTTCATGCTAGGCAGACACTCCTTTCCTATTTTACAACCCTGGCTTTCTCTCTTAAGTTCTGTTAGGAAACAAAGCAAGAAATAACTCAGGAAGCAGAGGGAGATGGATTTCTGTAGGTTTGAGGCCAGCATAGGGAGTTCTAGACAGCTAGTGTGTGTGTGTGTGTGTGTGTGTGTGTGTGTGTGTGTGTGCGCGAGAGAGAGAGACAGAGACAGAGACAGAGACAGAGAGAGAAAGTCAGAGAGAGACAGAGAGAGGGAGAGAGAGACAGAGACAGAGACAGAGAGAGACACACAGAGAGAGACAGAGAGAGAGAGAGAGAGAGACAGAGACAGAGAAGAAGAGGAGGAGTTCGTAAAGAGGGAGGGAGAAAGAGAAAGCGAGAGAGACCTATGTCCAGCTACAAAGACAATCACATCCAAGAACTAAGACATATTTAAGGAAAACAAACACCTGGACCTTACAAAGGAAGCAACATGGCTTTATTTATTTATTTATTTATTTATTTTTGGTTTTTCAGAGACAGGGTTTCTCTGTGTAGCCCTGGCTGTCCTGGAACTCACTCTGTAGACCAGGTTGGCCTCGAACTCAGAAATCCACCTGTCTCTGCCTCCCAAGTGCTGGGATTAAAGACATGCGCCACCACTGGAAGAGGCAACATGATTTTAGATTGATTCTGTATGATACCCTGAGCTAGACAAAAGATTGTGTTCAGAAATTAAAACTAGGAGGTCTGGGGAGATGGCTCAGTTGGTAAAGTGGTGGCTGTACAAACATGAGGACCTGCGTCTGGATCCTCAGCACACAGGGAAAGGAAGTTTGGTCTCAAAATACAAGATGAGGGGCCAACAGGATGGCTTGGCCGGTAAAGTGCTTGCCACCAAGCCCAGTGACCTAAGTGCAATACCTGGGCTCTATATCATGGAAGGAGAGAGCTAACCTCCACCAGTGGTCTTTTTAGAGTAGGTGTGGCTTTTTTGGAAGAAGTTTGTCACTTTGGGGGTGGCTTTGAGGTCTCAGATGTTTGAGCTATGTCCAGGGTGCCTCTCAGTCTTCTTCTGTTACCTTCAGATCCAGATGTAGAACCCTCAGCTCCCTCTCCAGAACCACGTCTATCTGCATGCCGCCATGCTTCCTGCCATGTCGATGATGGACTAAACCTCTGAACTCTAAGCCAGCCCCAATTAAAAGTTTTTATTTATGAGTCGCCGAGGTCATGGTGTCTCTTCACAGCAATAAAATGCTAAGACAGACAGACAGACAGGCAGACACACACACACACACACACACATACACACACACACATTAAATAATTAAGTAATTAAATGTAAAAAAAAAAAAACCAAAAGGTGAAGAGCAATAGAAGACTATAGACCACAGCAGCCTCTTGCCTACACACATGCACACACATATCCCCATGAACATATACCAACACAGTTTTAAATTGATTAATAAAAGACAACTAGGGCTGGCTTATATGGGTCATTTAGTACCGCACTTGCCCTGGGCTTATGAGTAGAGGTAGGATCAGAAGTTTAAGGTCATTCTTTGCTACATAGAAAGTTGGAGGCCAGGCTGGCCAATGTGAGACCCTTGTAAAAAAAATTAAAAATAAACAATAAATTTTAAAAAAATGAGAGAGAGCCCACCCTTGCAGCAACCTGGGTGAACCTGGAAGACATTACCTTAAGTGAAATGAATCAGGCATAGTAAGACAATGTTACATAGTCCAACTTAAAAGAAATAAAAGTGTCTAGCTCAAAGAAACATAGAGTAAAATGGTTTCCAAGGGCTACAGTGGCCAAGGGTGGGGATGCATTGGAGAGATAATGGCTATGTCGTAGAGACTATCATTGAGATGGAGCGAGGAATTCAAGGATGGAGAGAGCCACACTGTGTGTCCTTATAACTGAGTGCTGTGCACACACTGTGAGTGTGTCCCTAACTGAGTGCTGTGGGCTTGCAAACTGCTAAGGGCAAGTCCTAATGTTCTCACACAAATGCACGTTAGTTAGCTCTGAGATACAAGCATATGTTGATCGCCATAAATATATTCAATTTTACTTGTCAAGTATGAGAAGAGAGAAGATAAACAAATAAACGGTCTATATTTAAGTACTCTAAGCTGATAGTTCATACTAAAAATAGGAATCTGGACCATGGAAGTGGCTCAGTATTTGAAGGTGCCTACCACTAAGCCTCAAAACCTAAGTTTGGTCCTTGGACCTACTCTAGAGAGAACTGACCCCTAAATGTAGTCCTCTGACCTCTATACTTGTGTCATGGTAATGTCACCTGTGTGCATGTGTGTGCATGTGCAGATGTGTGAGAAAGAGAGAGATGGAGGAAGAGAAGGACAAGCAGTTCCCAGCTGTCTGACCACCACAAGCATGCCTTTGCCCAGGCAAACACACACACACACACACACACACACACACACACACACGTAAACAAAAAAAATTTTTTTTAATTTAAAATAGAAGTCTTTAAGAATGCAAAAACAAGCTGGGCAGTGGTAGTACACACCTTTAATCCCAGCACTTGGGAGGCAGAGGCAGGTGGATTCCTGAGTTCGAGGCCAGCCTGGTCTACAGAGTGAGTTCCAGGACAGCCAGGGCTACACAGAGAAACCCTGTCTCGAAAAACCAAAAACAAAAAAAAACCAACAACAACAAACCAACCTAGATCCAGCTCAGTCAGTCAACAGAGTCTCAAGGGAGGGAATGAGGATGAAAGAGAGAAAAGACAATTAGACAACACTGTAACATGACCCCAGCCAGTGCTGAGGCTGGAGTGGGTTTATTTTTCTCCAGTCTGCTTTTATACCTTTCCAGGTACATGCAAAGAATAGGGTCAGTTCTAGGTCAAAGACCTAGTAGTCACAGAACAAACAAGGCATAAACAAAGGTTCCATGATTACTGTATTCAGGGTCTTAACCAGACAATCAAGATAAAAGAACACATTCCTCAGCTGTATTCATATTGAGCCTACTTCCTTGTCCTAGCCCAAAGTCAAACTCCTGCCAAATTCCTAGAAGGCAGCACAAGAGCTCTCTACAACATCCATCCATCCATCCATACATACATACATACATACATACATACATGAAAGAAAGGAAAGAAAGAGAGAGACAGACAGAGAGAGAGAGAGAGAGAAAGAGGAAGGAGGGAAGGAAGGAAGGAAGGAAGGAAGGAAGGAAGGAAGGAAGGAAAAAATAGGCTAGTCCCTGTTGGCTCATGCCTTTAATCCCAGCACTTGGAAGACAGAGGCAGGAGGATCTCTGTGAGTTCAAAGCCAGTCCAGTATAATGATGGAGTACAAGGACAGCCTGGGCTACACAGAGAAACCCTGTCTCAGAAAGGAAAGGAAAAACTGAATGCCTGAAAAAGGACATGGGTTAGTCAAACCTCATTGACTTTGGCCTTTTGTTGATTTGTTTGGTTTGGTTGTTGAAACAAGGTCTCAAATACCCCAGGCTAGCCTTGCTATATACCCAGGATGACCATGGACTCCGTATCTTTCTGCCTTCACCTCCAGAATGCTGGGATTACAGGCATGCACTACCACATCCAACTACAAACATCAGCTTTGACCACCTCCTCTGGTACTGGCTGTCATTCAGGGTACCTTATGCTTGCTGAGCAAGCATACCACCACTGAACTACATATCCAGCTATTTTTTTCCCAGCATGGGATACTAGATGAAAGTGGTAAAATCCTGAGGCAGAAGAAAGAACTTTAAAAGCCCTCCATCTGTACTGCCAGTCAACCGTGAAGACAAAACAAGTCAGTTTCTGACCTTTGGGCTCTAAACTGTCCTACCTCCTATGTCACTCTCAATTGTCAACTGAATGGGATCTATATAGACCTGTAACAGATAATATAGATTGGGATAATTGAGATAAGAAGACATGCCCACTGTGGGTGGCACCATTCCCTGTGCTAGGAATCCTGGACTATATAAGAAGGAGAAAGTAAGATGAGCACAAACATTTATGACTCTCTGCCTTCTGCTGTGGATTCAATGTGCCCAGACACTCCAAACTCCTGCCATTTTGACTCCTCTGCCATGATGGACTATCACAACAAGATGATTGATTATCAAGACAATCTGAAAAGCAACTAAGGCACCATCACCAGCCACATGAAAGAGCTACTGGAGCACGTACTTTAAGAGGGAAAAATAGTAATCTGTAGTGGGCACATACTACAACAGACCCCAGAGCTCCCTGCCTCCTGGTGCTCACTGACCCTCACCCCGTAAGTGTAAGTCAGACCTGTGAATTGCTTCCAGCACTATAATTCTAGCAAAACTCCTGGCTTTAATTTTCTAGCACATTTTTTCCTGTGTGCTCAGAGGAAGCCAGTTGGTATGTTGTGAGCTGGCCATGAAGAGATCTACAAGGCAAAAACCCAAAGAAGGCCAAAGTTGTGTGTGTGTGTGTGTGTGTGTGCTCATGCACATTTACACTGGCATGCCATGGCACACTTGTGGTCAGACACCCGGACCTGATTGCCCCTCCTTCTTTGGGATTCCCCCAGCTGAAGGTAAACACCATCCTCAGTTTTTTGTTTGTTTGTCTTTTAAATTTGTTTATTTATTTAATGTATGTGAGTGTTGGATCCGAAGGTCGCAACTACAGGTAGTTCCCCCTCGCAAAGACACGGAGATCAAGAGCGATGCAATCAGCAAGAGGTTTATTATTTCCAATGCATTGGGGTCGTCCTGCACATGAGGCAGAGGCGACCCCGTGGAGCCCATTCAGGGACCTTATATAGGATTTTAGAGCAGCCGCTATTAGGTACAATGTGATTGGCAGAACAGTGTGACTTTTAAACTGATTGGTCTTTAAGGAATGAGGTAGCAGGGGCTTAATCAGCCCCTCCCTTCCAGCCTACGTGCTTTCTAACCTGTTTCTTCCCTGTGCTTAGGGGGGGGAGGAGGGGAGAAATGCCCATCCCACAGGGAATATCTGCTAGCTAGGTGGCCTTATCTCCAGAGAGGGGAGGAGGGAAGGAAAAGCATTTCTTTCATGAGTACACTGTTGCTCTCATTTTGCTCTCTCCAGCACTGCTCGCTCCGTCCAAAGATTTACTTATTATTATATGTTAAGTATACTGTCGCTGTCTTCAGACACACCAGAAGAGGGCATCGGATCCCATGAAAGACAGTTGTGAGCCACCACGTGGTTGCTGGAATTTGAACTCAGGACCTCTGGGAGATCAGTCAGTGCTCTTAACCACTGAGCCATCTCTCCAGCCCCTGTGTGTTTGTTTTTTAACATTAGTTTACTCTTTTTTGTTCTGTTGTTGTTGTTGTTGTTGTTGTTGTTGTTGTTGTTGAAGACAGGGCTTCTCTGTGTAGCCCTGGCAGTCCTGGGACTTACTCTAGTCCAGGCTGGCCTCAAACTTACAGAGATCCACCTGCCTCTGCCTCCCAAGTGCTGGGATTAAAGGCTTGATCCACCACTACCAACAGCTCAGGGTACTCTTATTTAAGGTCAGTTAAGTAGCACCTTGATTCCTCTCTGCATGTAAAATACTGTGTTCACAGGATGCAGCACAAGGATGTGGATCATCGGAAATAAATTCACCGGAATTAAACCGAGATGGCAGATTTCAGATGGACATGGACCACAGAAACCAAAGAGTAGAGACGAAGAAAAGCACTGACAGAAATAATAGTGGGGAAAAATCTTTCTTCTTATATGTATTTATTTTATGTATGTGAGTATACTGTCTCTCTCTTCAGACACACCGGAAGAGAGCATCGGATCCTATTAGAGATGGTTGTGAGCCACCATGTGGTTGCTGGGAATTGAACTCAAGACCTCTGGAAGGGCAGTCAGTGCTCTTAACTACTGAGCTATCTTTCAAGCCCCAGGAAAATCTTTTTAAGAGATAAGGTTTAGCCAGGCATGAAGGCTCATGCCTTTAATCCCAGCACTTGCGAAGTGAAGACAGGAAGGTCAGTTCAAGGTCATCCTCTGCTACCTTTGGAGTCTGAGGTTTGAGGCCAGATTGAGATATAAAACCTTGTCTAAAACAACAAACAAACAACAGAGACAGAGAGAGAGAAATGGAGAAACAGAAAGAAGACAAAGAGAGAAACTACAGGTGACAGAGACTAAGGATGATGGAGACTGCTATCCAATGTGGTTTTGAACCTCTCAAGTGATCCTCTGCCTCAGCATCCTAAATAGCTAGCATTGTAGGCACATGCCGCCTTGCCTGCTAATAGCAGTACAATTTAAGAATATTGGCAGCAGGGGCTAAGAGCTCTGGTCGGTTTCCCATGACCTGGGTTGTTTCTACACATCTGGCAGTTCACAGCTGCCTGAACCTCTAGCTTCAGGGGATCCAATACCATCTTCCTCCATGGGTACCTGCATACACTTAGTGCGCATGTAAACACACAGAAATTCCTTTGGGGGGGGGTAGAATTTCTCTACATAACCCTGGATATCCTGGGACTCATTATGAAGACCTGGCTGGCCTTGAACTAACAGAGATCTGCCTGCCTCTGTGCCCTGAGTGCTGGGATTAAAGGTTTGGGCTGCCACATCCAGCTATACATAAATGCATTTTTTTTTTAAAATTAAAGCTTAAGAAAGAAAGAAAGACAGACAGACAGACAGACAGACGAGGCCAGCCTGGTCTACAGAGTGAGTTCCAGGACAGCCAGGGCTTCACAGAGAAACCCTGTCTCAAAAAAACAAAAAAAGAAAGAAAGAAAGAAAGAAAGAAAGAAAGAAAGAAAGAAAGAAAGAAAGAAAGGAACATCAGCAAGAAAAAGGGAAAAACAGATTTGGGCTGGGGAGATGGCTTGGGGAGGTATTTTCTGTGAAAACATGAAGAACAAATTTGGGTCCCCAACACTCAATGTAAAAGCTAGACATGGCAGTACCAGTCTATAACCCCAGTGTTGATAGCTGGGAAGCAGGTTAGCCCCTGGAACTCACTGGGCAAACAGGGTGACTGAAATGTTGAGCTCTAGGTCCTCTGAGAGACCCTGTCTCAAAAATAAGGCAGCAAGAGAAGACATCTTGCACCAACCCCTGGCCTCCACATACGTGTGCTCGGGCACACGCATGTCCAGTGCACACTTGTAAACACACATAGCCTCAATAAAGAATACCAGATAACCAATCTTCACCCCTACAAATAAAGAACAGAGTGAACTGAAGAAACAAAGACTGTACTTTCTGTCGATTCTTCAGTTGCAGTAATGGAGACAAAAAGACAATGGAGCCTCATTTTCGAACAATTAAAGAGAAAGGATTTTAAAGTCTAGAATTCTACATCCAGTTGAACTTTCATTCAACTGTGAGACCATGACTTAAAAAAAAAATCCCATCATTCATAGCAAGCCTGAGAAGGCTTACCACCCAAAGACTCATGCTAGAGCTAGTTTTGAATAAAATACTTAAATAATAGGAAAGACGAATCTGGTCAATTCCAGAAGTAAGAGAAGTTAAAGTAATCACATTTGTCTTTTTAAAAGTCAAAGGTGAGAGCGGGATTGTTGGTCAAGGATAGAGCACTTCCCTAGCATGAGGGCGTCTTGGTTTTGATTCCCAGTGCGCGCACGCATACACACACACA